>NW_004624917.1:215642-227584 GCF_000247695.1 Heterocephalus glaber
TGTTATTGGTTGATTTCATGATAGCAGCCATTCTTTCTGGAGTGAGGTGGAATCTCAGCATTGTTTTCAAGGTTTTGCCCCACCTCATGCCCACCTTGTGATTTTCCATTGGGTCCTATAGTTTTGTCCCACTTGGAAACTGCCTCACCTCAAGGCTTTGCCGTATAAAATGCCTTTGAAAAGCAGGGTAGGCAGACAACGCATTTTCCAGTCCTTTCTGTCTCTCTTAGACAGAAGCTATCTTTCTCTCAATAAGTTTTTCTACTCTTAACCTATGTTGTTCATAGAATTCATTCTTCAATTTTAGAGAACATGAACTCACATTTTGGATATCTAGCAGATTTGGGATTACATCTATTCCTGCTATATTATCTGGACCAGAATAAATCACTCATTTTTTTCTTTAAAATAAAATGGCTGCCAACTGTGATGGTCAACCCTATCTTCCATGTCCCAGAGAAGTGCTGCCAAGCCAGGAGACTTTGTACATGGAAGAGCACAAGGATGAGACCTTTGCCAAGCTCCTTCCTCTGACTTCCAGGGAATTAACACTGACAGGATCCCTAAAGTGAGTCCCTCCCTGCCAGCAAGCTTCTTACCCATTTTAATTTTTGGATGGGTTGACTGGATAAACAAATCTACATTATATTTGTGTCAAAAGCTAATATTTTTATATGCCTTCAACACATTTAATAACTTTGGCTTTTAGGTAAGATTTGTCCTCTCAGGAGAGAAACTGTCCAACCTTTATAAAACCCTATAGTCATTCTTACTATTTCAAGGCAGTTAAACAGAATGCTTGAAGATTAAAAAAAACTGGCATGAATTTCAATTGTTCAGTCATTGATTTAAACTGGAAGCAACATGGCATATAATCTCTTTCTGTGTTTTGGGGGGCTAATGATAAGTTCCCTATCAGAATTTATACCCTGATCTGATTATTATACATTATATACATGTATTTAAATGTCACACCCTACTCTCACAAATATGTACATTTATTATGTTAAAACAAAAGTATAATTTAAAATAAAAAGAGTTAGGATTTACAGGGTGGATTTTTAAAATTGCTTTTTCTCAAGGGAAAAACTTATTTTGGCAGAAAACATATTTAAGCATAGATTCATTGTTCCAAGACTGAATGATTCATTTAAATTTCAGTTCAGGAAAGAACTAAGGATGAACCTGGCATAAAAAACTACACATGATCAAAAACTAAAGCCAGCCACATGGCTTCCATAGGAGAGCAGCTTGCTGAAGTGAAGAGCTGTGTCCTCTTGGGATGGCCTGCACAGCTAGTTTACAGACCATTCCATTCTTTAGGTGCCACAAAAGAAAGCAGAAGAAATTGTTTCCTGGCATGTCATTCCTTTTCTCAATCATGTTTTTCTTGACGTAAACATCAAAGCCTCTAAAATGGAGATCTCCGAGGAGATTCCAGTGTTTCTACCCATTTAAGACCTTATTTTGAAATTCTGCAGATACAGATCTTGTATTCTTTGATGCTGATTCTGATTTGCTCTTGAAGCAAAATTTCCTAAGGAAGATTAATTTATTTCTTTCCATAATAATTGCCTACACATTTTAAAAGTGATAGTATCTTTTTCTTTAAAAATTTTTTACTATATGTTTACAGTAAAGTGATATTATAAAAGTTCATTTACCAGTATTTGATGCTACATTTATTTTCCCTTTTGTTACTTTATAAATTATTTGAATAGTTGATGGTTTCTCATATAAATGAATGCAGATTTTTTCTTATATAACAATATTATTATGCCTTGATAATATGGCTATAAAAATCAACTCATTGTCAAAAAATCATTAAAAATTTTAATCTTGATAAATGTTAATTTAAGCCTACTTTTTATACTTCCAAGTTTCCTTTTTGAATTTTTCTGTAAATAGCAGTGTATGTATTTTTGGGGATGCCTGTGAAACTACAAAGTTGTATTTTACTCGTGTCCAGAAGCAGGCAAAGAATAAATAGGGGTTTTTTCCCCCACCTTTTGGGAGTAAAGCAAACTGCCTAAATAATAGATAAGAACATTATAAGATATTTGATTAATTTTAAGATATTTGATTAACTTATTCCAAAATCTTGAATAAAATTATTTGAATCAAGCTAAGTACACGCTTTTGGAAGATTTTCAATGAAGGGAATTTGACAATTTAGACGGGAATCAGGGGCAAAGACCACTAATCTTCCTGCTGTGAGAAGTAATATCACAACCTTATGATGTTTCTGAGATGACAGAAGCCAGGGTGATCAGAAAGCTGATGTGGCTATTATGAATCCAAGAACTTTTGTCTAAGGTAAAGCAACATGGATACGGACAGGAAGGGAAAACTGAATTTATTTTCTCTATAGCTACTAAAGGTAGATATTTTGTTCCAGATTTGAGATATTTTGAAATAACTAAGATCTTACATTTATAAAGCAATATGCATAAATATAACAACCATATCTATAAGCTTGTGTTACCTTAAGAGAAAGTGTCTAACATGTTACAGGAAATATATTTTCTCTTAACCCTTTCACTCCAAAATGATATTCATAAAAAATATACTATGTGTCTCAAGGGCAAAGATAAAACAAAATAAAGGTGGTAAGAAAAGTCAAACGTAAGTTAGAATTAAAATAATAAGATTGTTTGAAAAATAGCAGATTTATGTTTCTCAGCAGTACATGAATTTAGATCATTTTCACCCTTGCTACTAATATGTGGGAGAAAAGGGGGACAATAATAAACTTAAAGAAAATGTTCCTGGATATGCAACATAAGCACTTCTTGGTCCTAAAACTTAGTGCCTAGAAAAGAATAAAAGGAGGTAAGAGGAAGGAGACAGTTCGACAGCAGGGGAAGGTGGGAAGGGCATAAAGAAAAGGCACTTTCTGAGCACTCATTGGGCTTTAGATACTGGGACAGGTGCTTTCATAGACATCACCTGATCTAAACTTTAGCTTAAGCTTCTAGATAAATATTATTTAAAACTCTTTTATATGGAACAAGAGAGAGACCTGTGATTTGACTGAAGCCATGGTCAAATTCATCTTGACAGTTAAGCTCATTCATTTTCCATTTTCTCATATTTGAGTTTTTGAAATCATAAAGAGTAACCTCATAATGTAAACAACGAATCATTGCCTGATGAAGTGGATTTAATTCCTGGAATTATCATCTTTCCACTCAAAACTTGACTCTGAAGGGACCTCACTCAATGTTTCTGGTTCCAGATCATGTACAGAGTTTAACTGTAGAACGTACAATGTTGAAAATGGAAGGCTGTGCAAGGAAGCTTCAAAGTCCATCAGACTGTGAGAATATACCGACTTGGATATCCTTCCACGATGAGTGCTGTTTTTTAATTAAGTTTATCAGTACATTTTAGGTATAAAATACAGTTACATTTATCATTGGGATTTTGTATCTTTATATGTTGTATCTTGGTTCTTATTTTTTCTCCATGACTGCTATTTTTTGAGTTCAGAAAGTGAGAATAGTGACTTCCCTTTAAGACAAGAACAGTGCAGCTTCCTAGAAGGAAGACTGTCACTGTAGAGGAATGTTCTCATAATTAATCTCTGGATTTTTGAACAAGATAAAATTTTTACACTGTGGGATTTCCATCATTTCTGACACTGCTCTTCTCCATTTTGTTCCTTGTGCCCAGCTGTACCACCTCACAAACTCCATTCTTATTTACTAACTAGATTTTTCTCTTCACTTCATTTCCCTTTGTCTGTGGTCACCTTGATCCTGTTCTGTATCTGGTATTCTCCCCTTGGCAATTCTGCCTTGCTACTTAGCTACTTATTTGGACCTGTTTCTTGTCCCATGTTTACTCTATCCACTGCTGTTGTAGAGACAGGGGATCACTGGCAGGAAAAAAGAATAAAATAGGATCTCATTAAGATTTATTAAAGCAATTAATAGGAAATCTTACTAAAGGCAATTTTTTACCCCTGCAATTAGACTCCAGCAGTTAGAAAGATGAGAGAGAGAGAGAGAGAGAGAGAGAGAGAGAAAGAGAGAGAGACCAGACCAAAGGCACCAGGTAACATAATTAACATAAGAATTTAGCAGGAAGAGTCCACGGGCAACACAGGGATATAGCCAGGAATATGAAAGGCCAGGGAAACCAGCTCTACCCCCACCCCCAAAAATGTAAAGGAGATAAGGAACAGACTATTAATACATAAAACACACATGTCCCTTTTACTTAATCATTATCTCTAAGTTACCTTTTATTTTTTTGGTACTGGGGATCAAACTCGGGACCTTGAGCTTGCAAGGCAGGCACCAGAACCACTGAACTAAATCCCTGGTCCTCAAAGTTACCTTTCTATAAAGTCATAGAATTCTCTGCTAGTTAAAATGGCTCTGGCAGCCCCACATCCTAAATGGCTCTTCCTGGTGGATAATAAATCACACAGGGAAACAATCACCTAACTTTCCCACCTCAAAGCTCTCCTGCTTATAGTTCTTCCCACCAAGAAATTCAAACTTGCCAATGGATTTAAACCTCATCTCTGGGTGCTGCCAAACATCTACCTCCACTGTTCCACCCCCTCTTATGCCCCTTGTCCATATAAGAGGTTACCTAGCCAGCCCTTGACCATGGCTCTCAGCATTGTTCGAGACAGCCCATCACCTTATAAAGGCCTAGCCTCAGGTGTTCATGTTTTTGGCTCATTCTCATCCTCTTATTTCTGGTGCAGAAACCCAGGAAGGACACAAATAGGATTTTACAAGGATCTCCCACTGGCTGGGGTCAATTGGCCTCCCGACTGTCTTTCTTGGACCCTGGCAAGCCAACACCCAACCAGGGGCCTTTACCCTTGCCATTGCTGATGCTCACATCCACAATGGCCTTCAATTTTGGGGTGAGTACTCAGACTAGTTTCTCTCTCTCTCTCGGGTCCTCTGCCTCTCAGTGTTCTCACTCAAAAAAATCTTAGTCCTAAGTCAGATGGACTCTTCTCAATATCTACACAGATTCAAAGTACGCTTTCCATATCCTTCACTCCCATTCAGCTATTTGGCAGGAGAGGGGATTTCTTTCCACCAAGGGATCCCCTATCACCAATGGGCCACTTATTTGAAAACTCCTTAAGGTGGCCCAAGTTCCAGCACAAGCAGGAGTTATCCACTGCAAGGGACGTAAGCCCGCTCATGATTCTATTGCTTTAGGGAACAATAAGGCAGACACTAAAGCATGAAGGGTCACCCTACAGACAATCCAGGCCACACAACTGCTGGCTCTTCCACCCATAGCTCCTCAATATGACCCACTAGAAAAACAAAAATGGCTCCAACAGGTGCATCTCAATTGGGAGACTGGCTTCTCTTCAAAGGTCACATGTTCTCCCAGATTCCCAGGCTACTGCTATCCTGACTGACATCCACAATATGCTACACACTGGATACATACTTCTCTTTCATCTCATTTGCCCTTCCATATATCATTCCTCTCTAGCCTCCCTTGTCCAACAAATAACCCACAGATGCCCTGTCTGTTCTGTCACCTCCCCACAGGGTGGTCTTCACCCCAGTGCACCTCCCAGGGGAAGACTGGCAGATTGATTTTACACACATGCGCCCACACAGAAAGACATATTATCTCCTCCCCCTGGAAGACAACTTCTCAGGTTGGATCGAGGCTTTCCCCACCACCTTGGAGGGTGCTGCCCCAGTTGCTCATCTCCTCCTCACTGAAATCATTCCCCATTTTGGGCTTCCCCATTCCACACAGTCTGACAATGGACCGGCCTTTGTCTCTCGTGTCACCCAACTTGTGGCCCAATCTCTCAACATAAATTGGAAACTATACATCCCACACTGACCTCAATCTTCTGGAAAGGTAGAAAAGGCAAATGGACTAATTAAAACACACCTGTCCAAACTCACCTTGGAGCTCCAGGTCCCATGGACTGGGCTCCTTCCCCTTGCCCTTGCACAATTAAGAGCAGCACCATGAAAGCTTCTCAATCTCAGCCTGTTTGAGCTTGTGGAATGGAGACCCTTCCTCCTAGGAAACCTTCCAGAATCCCTTTCTCCATTGGCTGATTATCTCTCTACCCTTAACTCTCTCCATTACTTTCTCAGGACCCATGCTCATCAGTTCCTACCTAGACCATATCCCACTGCCTACTGCCATCTACAGGTTGCTCCTGGAGATCAAGTCTACCTCCAAACCCTTGCCACAGGGACCTTACAGCCTAGGTGGGAGTGCCCTCTAGAGGTCAAACTTGTAGGAAAACGACCCTGGTTTCATCTCTCCAGGATAAAGTGCTTTGCTTTGCCTGTCTCTTCTCCAAAGTCTAAGCTGTCTCTGGCCAAACCTAAATTTTCCTCCCTCCTACCAGGACCCACTAAGATCAAGCTCACTTGTATCTCCAAACAATAAATGATTTCATGTTCCTTCTCTGGCTGACATCCCACTTCTCTGACTTCTGACTTACAACCGGACCTTCACTGGTTTGCCCCTCAAGGTAACATGGTCAAAGAAATCCTCCTTTGGATCAAAGATCTGTTTCCCAGGCACTCTCTCAGACTTTTCACCTGACAAGGTTTGGTTGTCAACATTCCTCCTCTTACGTTGGTTAACACTACCCTCACTCTACTTTCACAACATTCCCTTATGTTAACCTGCCATTCAGCCTTTCTAGTCTTTTACATAGCCCTATCCCTTGTTTGGGCAATTGGACTCTTTTCCATCTCACCCCAAGAATGGTCTCATACACAAAGATTCCTCTTTGCTCTTCTTTTCCTTCTCCTGGCAGGACTTATCACCACTCCATCATGCTCCTCTCTGTTTGGCCACTAGCTTAACTCCTCTTCTGTTACCCCTTCATAAAGCCCTCTGTGTATGGGCCTTACAGGTTGATACTTTCCCTTCTCCCCATCATTTCAAGTGGAGAGACACTGCACAGCTGTATTCCTCACTGTGAACTATCTGGCACAACCTGAGTGATAGACCACAGGCTGGGAGGCATTAAACCTCTACATTATGGGACAGGCACTTTTGTGTCATATACTTAGATGAATTCATGATGTTACAAGACCACGACACTCTGTACTCATGGAGATCAGAACTACCATATGTAAAAGATTATAGACTCAGATACTTATCATTGCTACAGATGGATGGGTTCATGGGCTTGCTGGATGCTGACTACCCACTGGGGAATGTCAGATGGAGGGAGTGTACAAGATTAGACATGAAAACAACAGCAAAAAGAGGTAGGAAAACAACTCATATCAGAAGCTCTTAAAACACCTCCCTCATTTAAAAGCATTGATTTGTCTTCCCTAAGAAAAGTGGTTGAGACACATAAAAGGCTCCTGCATCTTTTTAACACCACCCTGGTTAACTTGCCTGGAAATCAAACTGAGTGCTGGATGTGCCTGTCACCCCAATTCCAGCCATTTGTCCCCATACCAATTCCACTTAACTGGACTCTCCCTGCTCCCACAAATATCACATCAATACTAGGTCCCTTTGTAACTCAGGTAGAGCCCGCCACATATGGTGAATGGACCTGTATAAATTCATCCACCATAAATCAATACAACTCTACCCCTTGTGCCAAAGTTATCCATATTTCCACATCTGGCATAACTTGTCTCCCTAAGGGGTTGCTTTACATGTGCAACTGCCAAGCCTTTTGCTGTTTCAACTCAACCCCATCCTCTTTCTGCTACCTAGGTTTACTTATCACCCCCTCATGATTTATGCAGAAACTCAGTTACTACAGCAAGCCTTGGCCTCACAACTTCAATAAGTGCACCTTTCCTGCACTGCCCTTTTTAATAGGAGCCGGTGTTCTGGCAGGAATTGGTGCTGGGGTGGTGGGAATCTCAACATCAACACATTTCTATTACTTTATATCCCAAGAGCTAAATGAAGATATGGAAAAGGTAGCTGACTCTCTGGTCACCCTACAGTCCCAATCAATTAACTAGTGGGCATGGTACTCCAAAATAGATGGGCCCTAGACATAATAACAGAGGAAAGAGGGGGAACATGCCTCCTATGAGGCGAAGAATGCTGTTATTTTGTAAATCCATCTGGAACTGTTGGAAACAAGGTAAAGGAACTCAGGGAGCACATAGGAAAATGTAGACGAGACCTAGACAGACTACAATTTCTACCAGGATACCTTGACCAATGGCTTCCATGGCTTCCTCCTTTCCTGGGTTCCCTAACTGTTCTCTGCATAATCCTGCTTTTTGGACCCTGTCTGTTCCACTGTTTTCAAAATTTCTTGCAGGAGCGTATGTGAGCCTTTACCAACCAGACAGCTGGCAAACTCATCATGGCCAGTTACCAGCCTCTCACCATGGAGGACCACGACGGTCACATAAAGCCCTATCCATCAACCCAGACCCCTTATCAACTCCCCTTGCCAGCAGGAAGCAGATACAGAAAAAGAGACCTTCGGCCCTATTGCATAATAATAAGTGTCTGGGATGATAGAGTCGTCTGCTAGATAAAATGGCTCTGGCAGCCCCACATCCTAAATGGCTCTTCCTGGCAGATAATAAATCACTCAGGGAAACAATAACCTAACTTTCCTCCCTCAAAGTTCTCCCACTTGTAGTCCTTCCCACCAAGAAATTCAAACTTGCCAATGGATTTAAACCTCATCTCTGGCTGCAGCCAAATATCTACCTCCACTATATCCCTCCTTTATGCCCCTTGCCCATATAAGAGGTTACCTAGCCAGCCCCTGGCCACTGCTCTCACCATTGCTCAAGACAGCCTGGCACCACGTCCCCTAATAAAGGTCTAGCCTCGGGTGTTTGTGTTTTTGCCTCATTCTCATGCTCTCATAAAGCTCCTCCCTTATCCATCAGAAAGCTCCCCCCCAACCCTTATCCATCACAAAGGGTCAGAAAGAAATCAAAGGCCAGAAAGAATAGGATACAAGGTTAAGATCAAAGACAGACAGAGAATCAGTCAGATGGCAATAACTTCCAAGTCCCAACATGGGAGATGGGAGAAATAATTAGTCATAAATACAAAGGAGGTGAAACAAAAATTCATGGGTATTCATTTCTGATACCCCCTATTCCCTCAGGTAGTTGTCTATCTCCTTTTTTCTTTTTCCAAATAAAACATTTTCTTTTATTTTAAACTCTGCCTCTCATTCATTACTGAAGCTGAGAACTGTATACTCATGAAAGAAAAGAGCTTACCCTCCTATTCAGTGTGTCCTCCATGCCTAGAATATATCCATCCGAGTAAATTTTAAGAAACCTCCTTGAATGAATTGCATCATAATACGATTAATCTGTTTTTTTTTGTTGAAAAAGTATTTTTTTTCTTAGAATCAACAATAAGTTATACATGTTAAAAGCCTTAGAGAAAAGAAAAAGAAAAATAATTTCTAAAGCTTTTGGTAATTTGCTAAGGTTGTAAAGAAATAAAACCTGATTTCTCTCTCAACTCTTATCCAAAAGAGTAAGAGCCATGCTTGCTACCTTGATGTTAATACCTATGGGTACTCAGAACCATGTTCTCAGAAGTTCTCACATCAAGGGTACAAGACCCTTTGCTAGTTGTCTTCCTTTCCAGGTAACTTGCTTGGCAAGTTAACACCTGACTGGACTTTCACTCAGCCTTGGGAACTGATAACATTTCTAATAAGACAATCGTGTATGTCTTCGTGGGTCTGCAGTACAGTTGCTGGTGTGTCCTGTGGTTAGGGTTCTCCACAGCTAAAACAGGTGAATCTCATGATGCTGACTGAAAAAGTGTGAACACTTTTGTGTGTAAATTTGACACCTTAAAAATGCCAGTTAAAATGGTCATGTAAAAATATAAATTTCAAAAACCAAATCAAACAAAACCCAAAAATATAAATTTCAAAAAGTTAAATGCATTATTTTCATGCAAATATACTACAAGTACAGTAAGTCCCTGACTTATGAATGAGTTCTGTTCTAGTATAAAGTTCTTTTTGGGGGGAGGGGGGTACCAGGGATTGAACTTGGGACCTTATGCTTGTGAGGCATGTGGTGGAACCACTGAGCTAAATCCCTGGCCCCTGGAGAATGATCTTAAATCAGAGTTTTTTAAGTCCAACAAAGTGAGTCTTATACATTTTTGACACAAATAAAGAATGTAAAGTATAAAAAAACCAAAGACACATACAAAAATATTGTATACTATGGCACTGAACAGTGAGCACACAACACCAAAATTGTGACAATGTCCAGCATTGTCTATGATTTGTTCAAATCTATAAATGTTCACATAATGTGAGGTCCATTTATATCTATGAAAGTTTGAAACTCAAATGTTCATAAGTCAAGGACTTACTGTACATGTAAAATAATGCATTTAACTCATTCTTGTGGGAATTAACTGTTTGTAGTTGATTCAAAGGAGAAAAATAGACTGTTTAGCCTACTTCACAATTTGTCTTCAGACACTCTCCAAACACCCGAAACACAATTATTCTCATGGTCCACAATCTTTTTACTCACTTCCATTATTTTTGTTAAAGGATAAGATTTATACTATTGTGATATTGATACCTACTAACACTCCAGGGAAAGCTCCTTATGGGACCCTCTACTCTTTTACTAAGAGCTGGCTGCAGTGTCAGTGTTTGGGATTATTGCAGCTGGCAAAGTTAGTTGGAAATTATTATAAGGCAGTTAGACAAAGCTGGGCCTTCAGCACAGAAAAACAACTGATGCACATTCACTAGCTAGCATTGTAAAAAGTAAAGAAGTACTACTTCCCATGGAGATGAATAGCAGTAATTGATATTCTAAATGGGCATCCATCTCCCTAGCCCATTTCCTTTCCAGAAATTCCTTCTACATGACTTCTTTTCTCATTTGATCCCCCTTTAATCAAAGGGAAGTGGCTGTACTTGTAATCTTACTGGTTGGTCACAGTTTTGTCCCACCTTGTGCCTGCCTTGTAATTTTCCATTGGGTCTTATAGTTTTGTCTCACTTTGAACCTACATTGCCTCAAGGCTTTGCTCAATAAAACTCCTTTTTTTAAAAACAAACAAACAAACAAACAAACTTTATTACCAAACACACACACATACAAAAATTAAAACCATTCAAAGAAGAACAATGCAAGGGGAAAAAACTACAGTAATATTCAAATACTGTAGAACTCAACCAGAACAAAACTGAAAAGCACTTAAATATTTTTCCATATAACTTAAAAAAGCATCTCAAGCACCAACAAGACACCAGAAGATGTGATTTGTTTCCAAAAGATCCCCAAAACCAACACTGAACAAATAGTGGTCTGGAAAAAATCTCCAGTTAGTTAGCAGGCTCCACATAAGCCAAGCTTCTCACTAACTTAAATTTCGATACAGTCATATGACACACGATGGAAACACAATCCGAGAAATATGTTATTAGGCAATTTCATCAGTGTGTATCCTTAATTACACTTTCAGTTTCTCACACTAGAGAAACTATTCGGCATTTACACATATGTGTCTTATTTATTTCACTTAAGAAGATGGCCTCAATATGCATCAATTTAGCTATAAATGTCTCTAGTTTCTCATTCTTTATGGCTGAATAGTACTCCAATTTTAAAAAAACCCCACATCTTCTTTATCCAGTCTCCAGTTAATGGGCACTTGGGCTGCCTCCAGGCTTTTGCTCATACGAACTGTGCTGCTATAAACATGGGTGCACATACATTGCTGTGGTATGATTCTTCTAATTCTTTGGGGAAGATACCCAGCAGGGGGATGGCTGGGTCAAATGGGTCCTCTAAGCCTAGTTCTTTAAGGTGTCTCCATGCTGATTTCCACAGTGGTTGCACCAGTCTGCACTCCTACCAACAATGGAGAAGGGTTCCTTTCTCCCCACACCCCCTCCAGCATTTGTTATTGGTTGGTTTCTTAATAGCATCTATTCTTTCTAAGGTGAGGCAGAATCTCAG
>NW_004624917.1:256882-270801 GCF_000247695.1 Heterocephalus glaber
GAAGGTGGCCCAAAAGCCCTTTCCTCTGGGCTGGGAGCAGTGGGAGGGATGGTGACTGGGAAGCCCCTTCCTCTGGACCAGGAGCATTGAGACAATGGCTCAGAAGCCCCTACCTCTGGGCCGGGAGCAGCAGGACTGAGTACCTTGGTCTGGTTGTCTGGTGTCCTCTGCATCTTTGTAGTATGGAACCAGGTGGCTATCTGTCTGCAGCAGGGTGATTCGGCATCTTCTGGTGGCTCAGGACCTCGGTAGGGCATGCACAGACCTGCCTGTCTGCAGCGGGCTGATTCAGCATGTTCCATGTGACTCAGGACCTCGGTAGTGTGTGGGCAGACCTGCCTGTCTGCAGGGGGCTCTATTTATCATCTTCTTGTGTCTACTTTTTAATTGGGTTGTCTATTAATGAGCTGAAAGAGTTCTTTATATATTCTGGTCATAGGTTATGTGCATTGTAAATATGGTCTGCTTAAGGACTACTTTTCATTTTCTTTCTTTTTTTTTTTTTGTATTGGGGATTGAACTCTGGTCCTTGGCTTGTGTGGCAGGCAGCAGAACCACTGAGGTAAATCCCCACCCTACTTTTCATTCTCTTAACAATGTCATTTAAAGTTCTAAACTTTGATGGAATCTCATTTATCAATTTTTTTCTTTTATACATTATGCTTTTTGTATCCTAGGATGTTCTTGCCTACCCTAAATTCATAAACATTTTCCCTTATAATTTCCTCTTAAAGTTTTATAGTTTTAGTCTTTCATATTTAGGTTCATAGATCCTTTCAAGTTATTTTTATGTATGGAAATAAAGGGTTGAGGTTAATTTTTTATATACGGATACCATGTGTTCTAGTCCCATTTGCTGAAAACACTATCTTTTCCTCTGCTCTTGAATTGAGTTTATATTCTATAAAATGCTAATGTTAAATAATCTTTCAAAACTCATTGGGCCATATATGTGTGGCTCTATTTCTAGAATCTCTGTTTTATTCAAATGATCTATATGTCTTTCCTTATACCAACACTTCCTTGATTTCTGTAGCTTTAGAGGAAGTCTTAAAATTAGGTACTAAACGTCTTACAACACTGTTTATTTTTCTTTTTCTTTTTACTTTTCTAAGCCCTTTGTACTCCTACATAACTTTTAAATTTCAATATCCAATTCTTCATTTATAGCTAGTATACATAGACCTGAATTTTTATATATACCTTGTATTTTCTAACCCTGCTAAATTCAAATACAAGTTCTAGGGCCTCCTAGAGATTTCTTAGTATTTTCTCTGTAGATGATCATTTCATCTACATATAAAGATTTTGCTTCTACCTTGCCAACCCTATCCTAATTGTGTCATTTTATTGCAAGACTATTTTGGTTTGGGCCTATGTTTCAAAGTTTTATGGACAGATGAAGAGTAGGCATATCTGCCCTTGTAACCCACCTTAGGGAGAAAGCATTGTATCTTCTCCATTCATATAAGGCATTTTTGCTGAAAGTATGGAGTACATGTCTTTAATCTGTTGAGAAGCTTCTGTTCTACTTCTAGTCTCCTGATAGCTTTTACCATGAACAGGTGCAGAATTTAGTCCAATACTTTTTCTCCAACTAGTGACAGGATCATATGACTTTTTCCTTTCCTCTGTTAAAAGGATGACTTTTGGGCGTGGATCTTCCAATGCTGAACCAACACTGCCATCCCTATAATAAAACCACTTTCTATATACTGCCAGATCTGACTTGTAATAGTTTGTTTTATTAAACAAATTTCTATCTATGTTCATACTTTTTTCTTCTATTATCTTTATCCAGTTTTAGGATTAGCACAATGTTGATTTCCTAAAACATGGGGAGAAGTGTTCCTTCTTTCTTCTGCTTTAAATGTTTGATATAACTTATCAGTTAAAATGTATATGAGCCTATTGTTGTCATATAGGTAGGTTTTCTAGTTAGGAATATACTTTCTTTTATAGGTGTTATTCAAATTTTATATTTCCTCCAGAGTCAGTTTCATTAATTTGTCTTCCAAGGTACTTCTTAGAAGTTGTCAAATTTATTTCAAAACAGATTTTTTAACATGCTTTCTATATCCTTTTAAATTCTGTAAAATCTGTGGTAATGTCTCCTCGATCTTGATATTGTAATTTTAAAAATGTATAATTGATATTGTTTAATAGGAAGTAAAGGTCTAAAGGAGTAGGGGAAATGGGAGTGGTAGGGGAAAGGAAAGAAGAGAAAAGAAAAAAATATGAGAAAAGGAAAAAAATGGAAACAAAGTCTTTGTAAATAGGGAAGGGTGGATGGGGTGAAGGGAGGGCAGAGGGAGGGGGAAAAAATAAGAACCAAGATACTCATGTAATGGTACAAGATCTCAATGATGAATGTAACTGTATTTTATACCTAAAATGTATCAATAAACTTAATAGGAGAGAAAAAACCCTTCAACATTGATATATATGTTCTTATCCAAAGTTGGAAAACATTATTTTACTCATATTTTTAATTTAGTTATGATTTCAGAATAAGAAAGGAAAATAAACAAGTAACTGAATTTTAACATGTGCATGGGGCATAGACTCAGAAATTGATTTGTTAGTAAAATGTCTTTCCATTTTAAATGACAGAAACTCATCTCAAAATAGATTTCTCTAAGGGAATATATTGGTTCACGTGCCAAAAATTCTGAAATGCCAACATTTCAGTCACAGCTAAACCCAGAGGTTCACATGAGAACATCAGTACTATCTCACATTTTGTTTATTTTATGGGGTCATGCTACATGGTAGGCTCCAGAAAAAAATGTTCCAAGAAAAAAATTCTTCGTTATCTTGAGCCAGGTGCGTATTTCTGTACTGTTTGCAATGCTCAAGAAGATAAGAAAACTCTAGGCCTGATCACACTCCCTCCCTTGTGTTTCATGGTAAGTGACTAGACTCACAAGAGCCACTTAGGGTGGGATCCCTGAAGGGAAGAGAAATTCTATCACAGAATAAGAAGGAAAGCTGTAGAAAAACATTCAGGTACTTGACTTAGGGGATGATGTTAAATGTGTAAAAATAAGTGAATTATTTGTGTGTATAAGGATGCCCAGAGGTGGTCAAAATACCAATGAGGAATGGACAGAATGCCATTGTAATATGTATTTTTCCTCAGAATACATACCAGTAAAAAAATAGTGGCTCAACATCAAACTAAAAGATAAAATATGAATTCTCTGCCACCCTTTAAAAATATCTCTTACATGAGCGGCAGCTAAAATTTTTGTCCCCAAAGTGAAATTTCAATTTGAAGTTAGTAAGGTGTCAAAAAGATCTCAAAGTTATGGATCCTCAGAAAAGTTATTGAAAATATAAGTTTTTAATTACTTTAAAATGAAAATAAAACACAAAGCCTATTATTCTATTTACCTGTAGCCCAACTTTTAAGTTATCATTATAGAATTATCTGTATCTATTTTCAGTAGAATTCATTATAGGCTACACTGTCTTTGACTATTTTTTATGACTATTTCTAATTTTAAATATTGTCTTTTACTGTTAATTAAAGGATGTTTCTTCTCTTCCAGTGTAGGAGGCAAAAGCATTTTAGCAGAGAACAAAGAGATATGGTTTGGGATACTGACAGGTCATATTTGTTTTCTTTTGACCTACTGTTTCTATCTAATAAGGAATGAAAAAATATACTATATAGAGTATTAATTATCCATGAGTAGATCATGGAGGTCACACCAAATTTTTCTGCATAATGAGAAACTACTGAAATTTCTGACAAAGAATTATTGGCCATGAATTCTTACACTTTGTGAATCATGAAAAATTGAACATCCTCAAATTCTGCAGCCTTCTGGGACACTCTTCTCTTTACAATTTAAACAATAGTTTTCATTTTCTTGTTCTGCTTAATTTACAAGAAATCCTTTTTTATAGCCAAATGTTTCTTGATTAATACTAAGGAATATTTTCTTTTTTCCATGAATTGAAAATGTGTGTCATTTGGCATTTTCAGTTCAAACTGTTTCTCTGGACTTCTAAGCTCATCACCACATGCTGGTCCACATTACCCTATGAAGATATAGGAGCTCTCCAAAATGTGGGACATGTTCATTCAATAATTCCTTAAAGCATATTATTTTTTTTTAAAAAAACCTTTACTCAAAGGCCTGAGAACACAAAAATAGACTGGGGAAGAGATACACAGAACTCTTAACAGCTTCCCGCTTTCACTGGAAATGACATAATGGTTTCTAGAATCCACCTGCCATTTCCCTTCTCCAGAGTTGGCCCTCACTGTCCTAAGCCCCAGGCTTGACACTCCATTCCAAACACCTATTTCCCTCCCATGGTCACATTTTCCTACCCTTACAGGACATTATGTACTGTATTTAGTATATCAATCCATGGGGAAAATCATTTCTAGAATAGGACTGACTTTACATTGCACCTCAAAGAATTTTCTCAGTGTAGGCCCAAGCAAAAGTACAGACATGATGCACATACAATCTTCATGAAAAGATAATGTTCTTTCTCCACCTCTACATCAACACAAACTGCTTGTCTTGAGACCCCTTTGAAGAGCAGAAGGCAGACCCAGATATAGTGATACACACCTGTAATTCCTGAGCTCTAGGAGGCTGAGTAGAAGAATCAAAAGTAAGAGCCCAGCCTGGGCAACATACTGACTTAGTGAGACCCTGTCTCAAAAACAAAAAATATGTCAAAGAGTCGGAGATGTAGCTTAGTGTGAAGGTCCTGTGTTCAATCCCAGTACTGCAATCAATCAGTCAGTCAATCAGAGCAGAAGTCAGCAAGTACATTTTAAGGCCATGACTACATTTTGGAAATGAAAGTACAAAATTTAAGACTCTCTAGATACAAGAGGGTAGAATATAACCTCTCATTTTACCTCTGTTAGTCTCTAAGAATGATCTTGTCTTTCAAATATGCATATTTACCACTGAGAATTTAGGGAGAAAATGACTGCTACAATTGAACTTGCATCATATTCTACAGACAATTTCTAAAATTCTCATGATTTGGAAGTTTCTGGGTGCAGAAAGTGAATTTCCAGAGTCTATGTTTGCAAACTGTCAACATAGATTGTAATAATTGCATATTGGCATAATCATGAAAATATTTGCAAATAATTCTCCCTTCTGAGCATTTGAAGTATCCAGATTATCTTGAAAAAATGCTCAAGCAAAGTGTACTGTCAGAATTTGGCACTATGCTCCAATTCAGGGGAGATTCTTTAAATCAGGCTTTCTATAACCTTCTAGGGACTGATAGGTAAAGCAACACGGAAAGACAAGTGATTTTGGAAAATGACTTGTGACATTAAAAACTCCTCAGATCTAATCAGAAAGGTGGTTTATTAGGAAATATAAACATTTTCTGATTTTTAATGCATATTTATAGACCTACTATTTGTAATATTCTGAGTTGTAGAGGATATAAACAAAAAACATGCTTGGAAAATTTAATATTTTATCACTATGGTATATAAACACATACTCGTGGATACACACAGGACTATCAAATAAAATAATATGTAATACATACAATAAGGAAAAGTAGAAAATGACCAGGATATTCAAGGTTAGATATCCCAGATGGAGAACCAAAGTCAAATTAGAGCTAGCAAGTGAAATATTTGTCTGGATAATTAGGTACATGTAAATGAAAGGTGGAAAATTAGATACAGAATACCACATAAGTATTTTTGTACATTAGTTCATAGTAATGAGGGGCCACTAAAAGCTTTTGAACTGGGAATGAGGGACACCAACAGAGTTGTGCTTTAGGAAGTCAACCTGGTATTGGAGAGGAGGTAAGGATAGGGCCAAGGAAGAAAATAAAAGATCTGAAAATTTTTTTGACATACTGAGAGTTCATTCTTTAAATTGTTATGGAGTATTAATGCATTTTACATGAGACAAAATACAGTAGTTTGACCTTTACTTGACCATATTTAATGTTTATCCAGGCTGTGTATGTTATTAAGCTAAAATTATTCCAAATGTTTCAGAGTGTTTATTAAAGTTTCTTCCTGACTTTTCTTGTATTTGCAAATATATTGTAATAATGAAATAAATGCTTAGAAATCTGGGAAAGAGAAATCTGCCCTTTGCACATTGTGTTGCATCCTATGTATGTCTGAAGAATATATGAAGCCAAATGTCTGCAGGATTGCTGCAAGATCAGCAGGCCAACCATAGCTGTGGCAGCCAAGGACATAGAAGGCATTCACAAAGGGTTCCTGGGAACATTTGTGATTAATTCTTTTCTTTCCAAACCTTTTTTCATGTTGAACATTTTAAGCCTTCTAGCCTATAGAGAGCAAGGAGAATGTCAAGAAGATGGAATTGGAAGCTGTTTCAAGAGAGTTTTTGTGGAAAAAACAATGCAGGGGCTGAAGGAGGTTTTTCATTACACTGTACCTGGGAAAATATGTTGTCAGCCTCACTCTAAAAAGAGGAGGAGAAAAGATTCATTATGATCTGGTAATGGATCTTCTTTATTCATTCCTTTATTTATCTAATCAAGCTTTAATGAGCACTAAACACATCACCATGCCAAAATCTACAGAAATTCAAGGGTGCCAGCCCAGATTTCAATTAACAGTACAACAGGTCAAAGGTGATGACAGAGGCAGACACAAGGTACAGAGGTATTGGTCAACCAGTGAAAGCATCCCACAGAGGCAACAGTTGCACTACAGTTTTGGAGACTAATGAGTTTATCAAGAGGTCATCTCATTCAGAAAGAAACAATCTGTTCAAACACATAGGAAAGTGCCAGAGAACAAGACTGATTAGGAGGGAGAGGCTAGGTCATGCTATGTCTGGTGTACGTCATCAAGAAATCTGGAATTTACCCTATAGAGTGTGTGATTGCATTTGATGGCTATTTTAGATAGTCAAAACCTGAGATGTATCAACAACATACTTACAAACAAAATCTTTTCTGTTCACATTTTTTTATCCTCCAGTGAATTTTTATGATTAATTGAATTTTGACTCAATAAAGAAAGATTTGCTAGAGCTAATGGAGGTACCAGGATTTGGTGTAGCTGGCTTAGGTCCTATAGGTAATGTTGGAAAAATTGGAAGACTTTGTGTTGGAGGACTTTTGTGGTCAAAGTAGAAGAGAGTGCAATAAGACTGAAATATGCAACAAGAGATCAGCTAAAAACTTTACTAATTTGCTTAAGGAAATGAGCTAATGGATGTCAAGTGTTTAGAACAGCATGTAGCACATAATCAACAAATGTTAGCTGTTAATAATAATATTATTTACTTTTTAAAAAGAAAGTCAGTGAAGGCAGAAATAAGGAAAATTATAAATATAGTGTAAGATAATATTCACTTTCCATTTCAGCATGAAGGTATCCCAAATTATATACTCAATATACACTTATCTGGCACAGCCACTGCTAGGCAGCACTTTTAGAAACAGGATCACACTGGGAATCAGAGGAGTCAAAAAGTCCTGCCTTTGGGGAATTTAGATTCCGGTGGGAGAAGGAAAGGTCATGTAATTGACTTCCAAATCTGTAGATAGTGCAATGGCTCCCCATCTCCTTGCCTCAAAGTCTGTAGACCAGAGGGCTGGTGAGAGCAAGATGAAGGCTGTGGAGACTGCACCAGGCACTGTTGTCACCTGAGTGGAGGACTGAGCTCTTCTGACTGCTGCTTTTGAATCTCTTGGCCTAGGACTCATCTCTAATCCTCATTCTGACTTCTCTTTGTATGGAGAGGTCATCTCCTTAGGGTGCATGATTCCTTTTGTGTGAAGTTATTATTCCTAAATCATAGTGACCTACTGTAAGCATAGCTGAACTATGGTTGAACTGAATGCTAATCAATTATGACTTAGAAGTTTTTGAAGTATTCTTTTTCTAAGCAACTTGCCTTAGCCTATCATTGCTGAGCTTATTTACAAGAAACTCCAAAATCAGGGCCAGGGATTTAGCTCAGTGGTTCCACCACCTGGTTCGCAAGCACAAGGACCCGAGTTTGATCCCCAGCACCAAAAAAACAAACAAAAACAAAACAAAAGAAAACCCAAAATCCCAGGACCTGTTTTTGGTATCATCTTATGTTTTCACCCTTAGGAATGTATGCTCAAATATGCCATTGATTTTGAAGTATTTCTTAGACCTGGAGGTATGTGCAGGGTTTTGAGATGGAAGCATTCTATTTAAAATGGCATGGATACAACAAAACAACTCTATCTCTTATATACATGCACACATACACACACACACTCACATGCATACACACATACCCACAAGAAATGTCTTTTGCTAATAATGGAATTAGGCAGAATTAAAGCATCTAGTAAAAGAGCAGGAAATTCAGGACAATTGGTTCTTGAAAATTTAGAATGAAAAGGGTTATTTACTTAGAAAATGAATCCACTAAGTGTAAATTAACCTAAATTATGCTCTTTTTAGGGGGTTAGGATAAATAGACTGCTAAGTCAGGAAAATTATATGTAATTATTGTGCATTGCTTTCATAGAAATTTTTAAAAATGTCTCAAGATATTGTTGAGGATTATCCCCAGAGCAAGGTATATTGGATGATAATACAGATAGAAAAATTATTTAATATAATTTTTTCTTATATAAATAATCATTTCCAAATATATTCTATTAAGATATACCTTAAGAGATCCTCTGTTTAACATTATATCAAAGACACAGTGACACAAGCTATCTTGCCAAATCTGCTAATCAAACAGAACTAGAATAGAAAAAGAAATACAAGTGATAATGGAATCAAGATTCCAGAGTTATGAGTTCTAAAGCCTGGAATAAACAATGACATACTTAAGGACCATTTAAGTTTTGCCATTTGAATAAAAATAAATTATTATAATTTAAATGATAGGATGGCCAGAAGTGGATATCATAAAAGTTTATGTAGGGAAACAAAAACCAAGAAATTTTAATTGATTAGAGACTAAAATACATACCTTATAAATATGAAATATATTATATAGGCTGGGAAAGCAAAAAATTTTAATCTTTGGTGGTCATGATACATCTGGGATATTACATTTAGTAATGGATTTATTTTTAATAGAACTATCTGCAAGTAATAGCATCTCATGGAATTAAAGTTATAGGATGAAAGGAAAGGAGACCATCTGCTGAGAGGAAGCACTGAAGGACTTAGAAATGCTTAAACAGTAGAAGAGAGCACATGCATGAGAAAAGCCAGCTGTGTTCAAATACTCAGAGCAACAGTAGTTAAAGGAAAAATTAGATTCATTCTATATTATCAAAGAAGACAAATTTAGATTCAATAAATGAAAACTAAAAAAGAAGTATTTGTCATTATTCTCAACCCAAACACTTCCCATCCATTCATTAAAATTGTGATGGGAGAATTATTGAGGTGACAAAGTTCCTTATCATTGGAAAACCTCAACTAGAAATGATGCTTATGTGTTCATGGATATTAAAGACAGCATTTCTGTACTATGCAAAAGTTTTAGCCTTGTACCAGTTGGACCCTTAGGTACTTCCCAAATATACTTAAACTTTAAAAAATGTTCAACTATTTACATTTCAATATTTTGATATATTGTTAGGATAATCTCTTTCACTTTTATTAAAAACTAAACAAAGAAAAAGGTGAGTGGAACATAGAAGTTATTACTCTTTTCAAAGTCTTTAAACAAAAGCAAAGTGAATAATTTTTAAGTATGGCTTGGTCAAGAATATTTATATTGAAATTACGCAAACCCAAGTCATTCTCAATGAAAACCCCACATTTTCTTTAACATATACAACATATCTTTTTTTCTGTTTTATGTATGCAAAATGGTTTGATCTGTTTAGAAATACTTACCTTCCTCTTTAATTTCCACTGTCTGCTATTTTTAACCTACATTTCCCCATTTTCTATCCTTAGGGAATCAAATTTAATATCAAAATTATGCTGTAATGTCTTACATAGGCCTATTTTCTGAAAGCATATATAGCCTATGCCTTATTTCTGGTCAGGAGTATCTTCTTTTTGAATCTACTTGGATTCAATATAGGGTCTTCAGGGCCACAATAAGAAATTTGTTTTTTCCTCTGGAGAGCTGGAATTTTATTGGTAGATATTTCAACTGTGACAATATGATCTATTTATACTGTAAATGTAGCACTGTTGCTACTGCTGCGGGGTGGAATGGTGACAGAGACCCAAGCATACGCAGGCGGGGGGGGGAATTGTAAAGCCTGAACTGAAGATGACATGGGCTGAAATGGTAACAAATGCTAAGATTTTGGACATACTGTATTCTGCAATGTATTTTTCACAAAACCTAACTGGCATGAGAACATTTTTTTTTGCCACAGGGGGAAAGAAAAACAAAGAGAAATTTGACTGCTGTGAAATTATTTTTATGGCCTCTTTTATTTGGTAATTACTAACACAAGGGAAAACTTAAAAGGACAAAGTGTTCAAGTAAGCATTTCTTTCATTGGTCTGAGAACAGTTGTTAGTCATCAGTTTGGCTTTTCTCAGTGTCTTTTTCTTAGGAAAAAGAGATACACTGGACACTAACAGTAAAGAAGTTACAAAAGTGGTAAAGTTTAAAAGGCGTGTATGTTGTATATGGTTTATACATGCCTTGGTATGTCTTTTTTCCTTATTTTTCCTACTGCTTATACACAAAGAACCATTTCATTAGCCATAATACAGGGTAAGTAAAATATGTGTGCGGGTAGACCTGCATTTTCTGAAAATGTACCTACTTAAGCATATAAATGGAGAAGTATTAATAAAATAGGCCACTACTTCATTGCTGTTAATCTGCTATGATAATATGTATAAATCCTTGCAGTAAGTCAGTGTGCCTTCATTTTTAGGTTGTGGTAAATTTTTTGGATTTTGAATTCTCTAATATAATAATTACTTGATATATAATTTTCGTCTAAATTCTTCAGTATACTGAAGCTTAATTTTTCAAACCTTAAACCTTCCATTTAGGATGGATGGTTGGATGGACTGCAGGGATCATGGGTGAGCCTATTACAGTGGCATTGTGCCTGTACACCACCATTACCAATGACAGTGGGGAAATTTGGAGAACACCTCGAGAAACTTACTTATGCGACCAATTTGACAGCTGTTTTATCTCTCTCCAGGGAAGTGAATATCTATCTTATATTCTCATATTTTAGGAAATAAGGCAAACTATATGTTGTTAGAATTTTCTGAATAAAATGGGAAATTACTTAATTACCATTGGGATTAGTAATAAATAATAGCTTGTATGTTTATTTACTATATTAAATAAACAAGATTTGTTTTGTTTTGTTTTAGCTTAAGCTGTAAAATTTCCCTTGGCCCAGTCCCTAGAAAGTAAGGGATGTTTAAAAGCAAAGTTGCCCTCCTTTTCAGTTTTGTTGAGATTGATGCTTGAGGCATGATAGAATACAAATTTGTGCTACTCCGTTTTGTCAACAGGTGCTCCAGTTTACTTGGGCTGAGTGCACATGTTATTTTCTTGATTTAGTTCTTTGCATAAGTGATGAGAACAAGAAAAGCAACACAATGAAGGAGGAAAGAGAAAGCAATTGTTGACTTGCCTAACTTGAGCATTGTGGAACTTGAGCACGCTGTGGGGAAGTAATACAAAATTATGAAGGCAACCGAATTGGAATCCAAACACCTGGATTTTAATCACAATTCTGACGCTCACTAGATTTATGACCTTGGGTAAGCTATTTGCTTTCTCTTCAGTTTGGATTCCTCATTTCTTAAAAAGAGGCTAATGATACCAACCCGGAAGATCTGTGATGAAATCCTGCCTCTAACAGAAAGTTGCACCCAGTGGCTGTTCTAAATGGCCAGTTGAATCAGAGAACTCATTTTTTTATTCCCGGTTGTCTGGCTTCTTCTACATTATATTATCTTTGAAAGTTTTGGCTTATCTATTTAACAATAATGCCTCAATGTAATTTAAAGACAAGACAAGGTTAAAAAAGAATATTGAGTGAGCTGTAGATTTATTGTTCTTTTTTTCCCCTTGAAGTCTCCCCTAAATATTTGCATAGTATATGTATTGTTTTGCTTTGGGTGGTGGCCTATCCATGGTAAATTGTTTTTCAACCCAGTGTTGCTTGATATTTAAAATGATTGATTTCTTCCACTTCTACACCTCTTATGTGGTGCTTCTGATCCAGAGTTTTTGTTACTCACTGGCAGATATTTCATAGTAGTTGTTTTATCCAACTTCTAAAAGATATATTATACAGATGTATTTCTGAGATGCATAAAAGTGTTTAATTAATCTTTAAAAATAATTTGAATATGCAATTATAAGCAAACAATAATAAAATTGAAAATGTTGGCCAGGGATTTAGCTCAGTGGTTCCACCGCCCGCCTTGCAAGTGCAAGGACCCGAGTTCAATCCCTGGTACCAAAAGAAAAAAAAAAAAGAAAATTGAAAATGTATTTCAAATTATAATTTAATCTGAAAATTTCTAGAATTTATAATATTCTGTCCCTAAGGTGATGTACTGATTCCAAAACTTCTCTTTCTTGGTTGGGAATTTCTGCTTTAACTCTGATTACCTTTTCTTTAACTTTTAAATACTAATCCATTTCTTGAACCCAGATGTTCATCTTTGTATTTGTTCCCCTAAGAAATATACATAATTGTGTGTTTGTGAGGCCTAGTTCCTAAAATTACATTCTTTAAAACTTGCAAATAAGTGGAAAAATGAGTCTAAAATATGGGTCCAAGAAAGCTTGGTGTCAGCATGAGGGACATTTATATGAATTTTAGTTAAGATAGTTCACAAACTAGCTCCTCAAATATTCTTCCACTTCTAGTAGGGAGCAAATATTTCAAAACTCATTAATATTACAAAATATAAGCCAATCAATCCCCTAGGATAGCCCTCTCCCTCAATTTCTGTTTCCATGAGGCAACCATTTTCAACTCATTTGATATTCCTCAAAATTATAAATTGTACAAATCATTTATCATCCATATGTAACTTTTTAAACATTGAAAAATTAAAGATGAAAATTTGACTCAGAGTTTCCCCAAAACTTCCTACATTTTTTCTCTCCCACTTTTTCCAAAACAATCATTTAACTAAAAGTTGTACAGAATGAAGGCTTGTAGTGCTCTAGGACACTTCCTTTGCTGAATGTGATGGTCAATTTTATGGAACTTGATTTGGCTACAGGATGTCCAGATATTTGGTCAAACATTAACCTGGGTATGTCTCTAAGGGTGTTTTTGCATGAGATTAATATTTGGGTCACTATACTGAGTTATGTGGTGGCTCCTCACCCATCAGCTCAAATCCTGAATATACTACAATGGTCAGTTCATCTTTGAGTAGAGAGAACTTCTCTTGCCTGACTCCTCTTGCCTTGGAGCTGGGCATTGGTCTGAAACTGAAACATCAGCAGTTCTCCCTTGAGTCTGCTGGCTTTTAGATGAGAATTAACATAACTACCTCTCCCGGCTCACAGGCCATGAAAAATAAATTTCTGTTCTTTATAAGCCACTCAATCTATGATATTTTGTGTATCACCCCAAATGGACTTAAAAAACCATTATGAAGATGGCTGTACTGATATTTCTTTAAGACCTGGCTTTCAATTCTTTTGGTTACATCCCCAAGTAGAATTGCTGGAACATATGATCATTCTATTTATAATGTTTTGAAGAGCTGCTCTATTTTTTTCAGAGTAGCTATACCATTTTACATTTCTACAAACAGTACACAAAGGTTCTAATTTTACCACATCCTGATCAACTCTTATTTTGTTCTTTTCCTTCCATTCCTCCCTCCCTTCCTTCTTTCCTTTCTTGATCATAGCCATCCTAAAAGCATGAGTTTATTTATATTATTGAAATTATTATCTATTATGGAAATTATTCTATTAGAGACAATTTTGATAAAC
>NW_004624917.1:275896-300292 GCF_000247695.1 Heterocephalus glaber
CATGTTGGATTTTGTCAAATGCTTTTTATGCATCTATTGAGATGATAATATGGTTTTTGTCCTTGGCTCTATGAATATAGTGTATTATACTTATTGATTTGCATATGTTGGACCATCCTTACAACCCTGGGATGAATCCCACTCGGCCAGGGTGTATGATCTTCTTGATGATCTTCTGCATTCTATTTGCCAGTATCTTATAAAGGATTTTTGCATCTATGTTTATTAGTGAGATTGGCTTATAGTTCTCTTTTTTGGTTGGGTCATTCTCTGCTTTGGGGATCAAGGTGATGCTTGCTTCCAGGAATGAATATGGGAGTATTGCTTCCCTTTTAATTTTGTTGAAGGGTTTAAACAGTAGTGGCAGTAGTTCCTCTCTAAATGTCTTGTAGAATTCAGTGGTGAAGCCATCAGGACCTGCCTGGGCTTTTCTTACTTGATAAGTTCTTAATTACATTTTCAATTTTATTGATTGATATTGGGTCATATAGAATTTTAAACTCATCTTCATTCAACTTGTTAATTCACACATATCTAGGAATCTATCTAATTCTTCTGTATTTTCCATCTTATTGGCATATAATTTCTTAAAGTAGGTATTGATAATCCTCTGGATTTCTTCTGGGTCCAATGTAATTTCACCCTTTTCATTTCTAATTGCATGGATTTGGGTATTTCCTTACCTTTTTTTGATAAGGTTGACTAAGGGTTTGTCAATTTTGTTTATTCTTTCAAAGAACCAACTCTTGGCTTCATTGATTTTTTTGTGTTGTTCTCTTAGTCTCCATTGCATTGATTTCTGCTCTGATCTTTATAATTTCTTCCCTTTTATAAGCTTTGGGTTTGTCCTACTCTTCTTTTTCTAGAAGCTTGAAGGTCAGCAACAGGTTGTGTGATTGAGCTCACTCTGTTTTCCTAATGTAAGTATTCACTGCTATGAATTTGCCTGGTAATACTGCTTTCATTGTGTCCCATAGATTCTGATATGTTGTATTGGCATTGTTGTTTAATTGTAGGAATTGTCTGATTTCTTCTTTAATTTCCTCTGTGACCCACTGGTTATTCAGAAGTGTGTTGTGCAGTTTCCATGTGTTTATGAAATTCTTGTGCTTTCTTTTGCTATGGATCTCCAATTTCATCACACTATGGTCTAATAATATACAGGGGATAACTTCAATTCCTTTGTACCTAAACATGTTGTATGAGTGAATATGTGGTTTATTTTGGAGAACAACTCATGTGCAGCTGAAAAGAATGTGTATTCTGATTTTGTGGGGTGGAACACTCTGGAAACATCTGTTAAATTCATTTGCTCAAGAGTTTGATTGAGTTCTAGTATTTCATTGCTTATTTTTTGTCTAGTTGATCTATCTATTTGTGACAGTGGTATATTGAGTTCCTCCGCTATTATTGTAGTACTTATTTGATTTTTCATGTCCCTTAGTATTTTTTTTTATATAATTGGGCACACTAGTGTTTGGTGCATATACATTTAAAATTGTCATCTTTTCTTCCTGGATTGTTTCCTTTACAAGCATGTAGTGTCCTTCTTTGTCTCTGCCTCTCTCTCTCTTTTTTTTTTTGGTACTGGGGATTGAACTCAGGTCCTTGCCCTTGTGCAGCTGGCGGGGAAACCACTGAGCTAAATCCCTGGCCTTCTTTGTCTCTCTTAATCAGAGTTGGTTTGAAATCCATTTGATCTGCAAGGAGGATAGTTACTTTGTTTTTTTTTCAGGTTTCTGTCACATGGAGTATTGTTTTCCACCTTTTAACTTTCAGTCTATGAGTTTCTTTTTGAATTAGATGTGTTTCTTGTATGCAGCATATTGTTGGACCTTGCTACTTGACCCATTCTGCCAGTCTATTTCTTTTGCTTGGTGAATTAAGACCATTAACATTGATGGTTGTAACTGATATCTATTGACTTATCCTTGTCATGGCTTTTTCTTTTTGTTGTATTCTCTCCCTTTGCATTTAACTTCTTGTTGTACTGGATGGATTCATTCTGCAGGGCTTTCTGGGGTTGTGATCCTCATTGTCTTTTCCTAGAATATTGTTTAGAATTTTTTGGAGTGCTTGTTTGGTCTTCATGAAGTTCCTAAGGTACTCTTTGTCATGAAAGTATCTTGTTTCTCCACCAATTTTGAAAGATAGTTTTGCAGGGTACATCATTCTGGGTTGGAGGTTGTTTTCCTTTAGTTCTTGAAATGGGTCACTCCACACTCTTCTTGCCTTGTTGGTTTATGTTGAGCAGTCTGCTATGATTCTGATTGGTGTTCCTTTGTATGTGATATGTTTCTTTTCTCTAACTGCTTGTAGAATTTTGTTCTTCTGTTGGGTTTCTGGAATCTTAACTATTATATGCCTATGTGTAGATTTTTTGATCAAGGCTATTTGGAATCCTATATGCCTCACTTATCTGTATGTCAAGTTCTTTTCCCCTGTTTTGGAAGTTTCCTGCCATTACTTCTTTGCACAGGTTTTTTTTTTATGTCATCTGCACTCTTTCCTGTTTCTTCATTGACTCTGATCAGTCTTATGTTATTCTCCTTTGCATCGTTTAGCAGCTGCTGGATTGATTTCTCATGGTCCCTTACTGTTTTTAAGAAATTTTTCATTTCCTGGTCATTCATTGCAATCCTGTTCTATATCTGAAATTCTATCCTCGCATTGGCTCATTGTGCTGTGTAAAGTTTCAGTGGAGTTTTTAATCTCCTGGAAATCTGATTGCATCTGTTTTATGGATTCCATTTGATTCCTATGTTGGGATTCCATCATGTTCTTCAGCTCCTCTTTAGATTTATTAATCATGTCTTGCACTATGGGCACAATCTCTGCTGTTATCTGAGAAATTATTTGTGATTTCATTTTTTCCAGATCCGCTTTTGTTGCCAGTTCAGGGAGTCCAAGTGGTTGGTTGTCAGACTGTTCCATCTTGTTTCCCTTTGCAGTTCTTTAGGTGATATGGAAATCTGGTTTTGAGACTTGTTCATGTGCTTTCTCATTTCAAAAGATGCCACCTCCTGTGCTTTTGAGGGAACTTTTTGTTCACCAAGTGGTTTTGAATTCTCAGCAAGCCACCAAGCAGCCTTTACTTTGCTGCTCACCAGTACACCAATTCCTGGGTTCAGGGTTGTGGCCTTCTGTATCCCTGAGCTCACTTGTTGCCTTGGTAGGCTTCTGACTGGGTCTGTGCACACTTGGGATGGTATCCAGGCATGCCTGTCACTGGGGCCCCTACATAGCTGTTGTCTGGGAGGGCCTTTGGCTGGGGGCTGTGTGCCCCAGTTCTTGTTGTTTGCACAGGCTTTGGCTAGAGTCTTCATGCACTTATCAGTGGTATCAGGGATGAGCCTCTGGTATTGCTTGTGTGCCTGTGTAGCTCTTTTCCAGGCAGGTCCTTGACTGTGACTGATGGAATGGTGGGCCTCTGGATGAAGCTTGTGTGCTTGTGTGGCTCTTTTCTGGGTGGGTGTTTGGCTTGGGTGTGTATGCAGGAGCCTCTGGGGTCAGGGTGGACCTCTGGCTAGGAGCTGCCTGGAGCCACGCTGGTCTGGGCCACACAGCTGCTCCCCAGGATCTGAACACACTTACCCTATTTTAAATTTTTTTTGGTACCGGGGATTGAACTTGGGGTGTTGTGCTTGTGAGGCAGGCAGCAGAATCACTGAGCTAAATCCCTGGGCCTGATTTTTTTTTTTTTTTAAAGAAGAATTTTCTCAACAAAAATATTTGGTTTCCATTTTTCAATGAATGCTACTATTATTTTGTTGTTGATGGTGAAAGATGAAAAGTTGGTTTATTTTCTTCTCCTTTTGTTTCTATAATATTGTTACTTGCCTCCCCCTTACATTTCCTTTTCCCTTTACTAGCATATCTCCCCCAGTAGTCACCTCCCTTTTCTATCTTTCTTCCTCAGAAGTAGTTCTACTTTGAGGCTGACATCTCTGGTTCAAGTACTTTGCCAATATTTGGTGCTATTACCAGTCTTAGACCAATACATAGGCATGTGTTGTTGATCATTTTTTTCTCCCCCTACATTTTTGTTTTTTTGTTAACTTCATATATTATATCTGCTTCCCTTTTCTTAGAATCTCTGAGACCTCCCTTCTCCTATTCTTCCTACCCATAGTCATATACAGTATTGGTAATTCTGATGAAATTGAATGTTTATTTCTTAACATATACGTAACATGATTTTTTTCAGTATTCTGTCTTTTAATAATGCTGAGAATTTGGATCATATTTAGTTTTATTTGCCTTTCTATTTCTCTTGTATCTTTTGAGATGTTGTGTGAAGATATTCAGATCCAGGCACATAATTATGCTCCATACAAATAGTTTTGAATAAGTCCTTTGAAACTTGTATTAGAAATATGTGGCATGGGCTCCATATGCACTGTCTTAGCAAGACACATGGTAGTTTGCATAGGCGTATCCATTTCTTTGTAGCAGCACATTACTTTTTATTCTCTTAGGAAAACACATTTTCTGGATAAGTTATTGTGTTTCAGAAAATGCTTTTTATAAATATGTAGCAGAAATAAATTATAATGAGTATATCTAGATTCTGCTATGCAATTTGGTCACTGTATGGTTTAATTGAGTAACTTTTCAGGTCTTCTCTTCCTTTTGGAGGAAAACATTCACCTACTGTAAGGTTAAGGAAATTTGGTATGTATATGGAATAATTAAAATTTGGGCTCATAAACAGAAATAATCAAGGCCTTTCAATTATTTGAAGGAATTTGCTTAGATGGACTTCTGCATTGATGAAGAGGTAGCTGTACTGTACCCAATAACTGTGTACAGAGTAAAACCAAATAGTTTTCTCTGGCTCTGGGTGGAAAAACCTATAGAAGGATAGTTCATTTAGAGTGAAAGTGTCCACTTGTGACTGGGTAAGTGCTTACCAACTGTGTTCGTTGATTATTTTACTGCCTGCCATGGATATTTGAAAATAAGCAGTTACATATCTTAATTGTTATTTAATTAGTATTTATTCTGAGCAGTGGATAATACATATACAGTTCATGTCCTCAGAAACACATATTCACGTAAGGAGAGAAAAAAGATATATAAATAAACAAATAATTATTAAACTTGTTTTCCTACAATAAAGTGTTATGAGGGAATACAAAAGTGAGATATGGTGGAGAATGACTGAGTTAGAGGATATGCTTTTTTTTTTTTGTACCAGGGATTGAACTCAGTCTCTTGCACTTGCAAGGCAGGAGGCAGCACCTTGAGCTAAATCCCCAGCCCGAGAGGATATACTGCAATAGTATTGTCACAAGAGTCTTCTCTAGAAGGCACAATTAAGATGAAACTTGAAAATTAAAAGTAAAAAGAAAAGAAAAGAAAAAGAACCAGGCAAAGGCATTAAAAAAATAGAGATGGCAACTAAATTTGGCACATTTAAGGAAGATCAGAGTGACTAGAATTGTAAGCAAAATGCTGAATGGGGGGAAACAACATCAGAGAGGTGGGGAATAGTCAGACATCTGTCATGGACAATAGCTGTGCAGCTGTTAGACAGTGGTAAAGGGCACAAGGTGTTTGACTGCAAGGGGATTGTCGGAGCATCCCAGAGTGGTAAATCCTAACTGCAACAACCTTGTATCTCTCATCAATTCTGTTGTCCTCTTCTGAACATCGTTTCCAAAGAACTAGGGCACACATGAAAAACTTTAATCTCTCATATAACTTTCAAGCTTACATTCCAATCATACCACCAGTGTGTTACTTTCTTTTCATAACTAACTTCATTTATATCATATTTTCTTGAGTTTTTAGAATTTTGCTAGTAAACAAAGGAATTCTTGATAGTGACATAAGAAGTTTGTAAAAATAACAACATAAGAAAACTTCAGGCATTCAGGTAAATTGCAGAGGTCTGATAGGCAGTTTCTAACAGTATAAAAGATATCTATGACTATCTTTTCAGTCAACTCCCTCAAGTTAGAAAACCAACTGGAGAGGAGTCCAGGATTTGAGCATTTTATTTCAATGCCAGTCAGCTGGCTTCTTAGAAAAGGGAATGATTATATCTACCTAAAGGTTAAAGTAAATGTTCCTTTAAATAGAGCTTCTCCTTGAAAATTGGCTATATGCTCAGATTTATTGGCAGTATATAATATTTTCTTCTCAAACTGTGGTTTCCTTGCATGCTAAGATATTTGTATATATTCCTGTGATCATTTCTAAAGACTCAAAGGAATGGCAACAGAAAAAAGAATTGCACTGCTGGCTATAAACAGTAAGTAAGAATTCCCACTCCTAAAATTTTGAAATTTACATATTCTCTGTTTGTCTAGATGGTTTAGAATTTTTAATGCTTTTATCCGTAACTTGCCATATTGAGAAGTTTAAGTTAATGCTTAAGAGAAAAAGTTATACAGATGTCCTTTTTAGTAACTTTATGTAGTTGTCAAAATCTATGGTTGTTATTTCATGTATAAACTAACTAAAAATGTGTAATTATAAAACTGTACTTGTGCTATTTCTTATTGTATCCATTTCATGTAGCAAAATACTCGAGGTTGGATATTTTTTAAAGAAAAGAAGCTTACTTGGACCATGTTGTTTTTTTTTTTGTTTTTTTTTTTTTTGAGAATGAAAAGTTTAAGCTCAGGCAGCTTCATCTGGACAGGGTTTCATGGTGGAAGGCATCACAGAGTAGAAGCAAACATGAAAGAGGCAAGCAGCATCTGCAGAAGAGACCAACATGTGGGCATCTCCCTTTATAGTAATCTGCTCTGACTAATTGAGTCTGCAGTGACCTAACCCACTACCATGAGATGGGCTTTAATGCCTTTTGATGGTGGTACCCCATGACCCTATTGCCTCCCACTGGGGCTCTTTTTTTCAAAGGTTCCATGCACTGTCAGTACTGTTACATTGGGGACCAAGGTCCTATCACATGAACCTTTGGGGAGACAAATTCCATCTAAACCATTGTACCTACCCTCTTTCTATCTAGTTAATTTGTAATTGCTTCTAAAGATCTAATTTACATATCATCTTCTCTGAAGGCTTCTCAAATACCATATCATAGAAGATGGAAGGAAGTGACTTTTTTGTTCAGTTCAAAGCAGGTTACCTGATCAACCAAATATAGACTTGTTTTTAGGAAGTGTTTTATTTGTAATGAACAGTGACACCAATAAATGCCTATCATAAAATATATTATTACATAAATTTATATGTAAAGCATCAAAGTACAGAAAGAAAAATAGTCTTATCTGAGCATGAGAGTGAGAAGGGTAGATAAAGATCTCACAAGAGAACGAACACCCAGTGATATTTTGGAGGATAAAGATGAGTTCACAGAATTAGAAATAGTCTAGGTGAAGAAGTAGAGGAACAGTTTCCAAGTTGAAAGAAAAACAGATGTGAAAACAGGAAAAAGCATGGCATATGGGTGCTCTGTTTTGATTGAATTCCAACTTCCTTAATTTTTGTTTTTCAGAGGCAATAAATATTTATTTAATATCTACTGAAACCCATGGACTGTTTATGGAGTGAGGACAGAACCACAAGTAGAGTGTCAACTTAACTCCTCATGTTCCTAATTTCTAGGGAAGAGACAGAGTAGGGACATTCTACAAGACAAGCAGTAGACCAATGAACAAACAAACTGTGCAGTACTATAACAGATCAGAAGTGTCATTGAGAAATGTGGAGTAGGAAAGGGGATACGGACTTTTGGGGTGAGAGCGGGGAAATGCCAGCTGTAAATGGGTGATCAGGAGTGAGCTCATTGGGAAAGTAATAAAACCCTGAGAGAAGGATTTCATGCAGAAAACAGAAGAGTATTTCAGGAGGGGAAACCAGCAAGTGAAAGGCTCTGCAGTTTGGAGTTCCCCACATTTATTTGGGGGAAGGTGAAGAGGTCAGTGCAGTTTCTATCAATTTTTCAATTTTTAATCCTCTTCATGCTTATGATTTCATCATAATCAGCTCCTCTCAATTGCTGAGCATGGCTTGCTGTTTTATATTATATATTATTCTACCTAGCAACATTGCCTTATTTTTTTGGATATTGACAATTCCACCATTAAGAGTCCACCTAATGCCATTACTACTTATCTTTCTTTTCCCAGGGATATTGAGGGTCTATATTCATAATGTTTTATAACTAGTCCATTTGAGGCTATTTTGAGTTTGATACCATTGTGAATCAACCAAAGGAAAATATTTACTAGAGAAATGGATGTATGTGTCTGCAGGACAGAGTGCACCTAAGGTTGTATTTAGAAGGAAGTTGGAACCAGAAGTATTTACAATATCAGAGAGGAGGAAAGATAAAGTGATGATAATTAAAAAGTTTTATGATACTTTTTCATAAAAATTAAAATTGAGAGGGGCTGGGGACTTAGCTCAGTGGTACTGTACCTGCCTCAGAAGTGCAAGGTCCCAAGTTCCATCCCCGGTACCAAAAAAAAAAAAGTGATGTGAGGGCTACCATGGACATACATCAGTTCTCAAGGTTTCTCCCTGTAAATAGGGGGAAAGGCAGGCTCACAATGATTTTCTAAGAGAAAGGGGAAGTCTGTAGAGAAAATGAATTGTGAGAATATAAGATCTATACATCATAACTGCTAAAAAGCAGACAAGAAGAGAAGGATGATGAAGTAATCTTGGTTATAATTCCATTCAGTTAGCCTTCCATTGGAACACCCATGAAACTTCAGGGAAAGTTTACAAAATTAAAACAAAAAGACTAGTAGACTAATATCAAAGAATAATTTGCCAATCTCTGAGTAGACGTCTTCCTAGTTTTTCATAGTTTCTATAATGAGCATGTATGATTTATTATATTGTGTTGAGTTACCTAGGAAACACGTTAGGATGAAAATTTGTGTGCAGAAAATTTACTGAGGAAGATATCCATTATGGGCATATCTTGCTTTTTGCTCATAAGCATAGCTACAATAGCAGTCTTTAAATTCTTGCCTGTAGTTCCAATATCTGACTTTTAAGTATAAATCATGTTTTCTCATTTTTGGAGGGGTGAGTGAGTGAGGGAGCAGAGCAGGTACATGTAGTAATCTTAAATTATATCCCAAACATTGTGATGATGCATTCTGCATTCTGTTGTGTTTTTAAAGGATATTAATGTTCTGTTTGGTTTAGAAGACAGTTAACTTTGCTGAACTCAAACTCTAAATTTAGCTTTCCCCTTTGGCAGGCAGCCAAAAACACTGCTAAATCTTTATACTAGTTTCTTTAGCTACTCTATCAAATTACTATAGACCCTTGACTTACGAACTCGATCAGTTCCCAAGGCTGACTGTAAGTCAATACAGCTGAGATCTGGGTGTTTACCTGGGTACTCATGATAGATAACAAGAGGCAGATGAACCTTCCATCAACCTAATTAACCCAAGTTGGTTGTTTATCAGGCTGGTTGTAACTTGAGAGTCCACTGTACCACCACAATGACATAAAGAAAATGCATTGTCTCTCTAGGGTGGGGATGTAGCTCAGTGTTAGAGTGCTTGTCTACCATTGGTGAGGCCCTGGGTTCAATCCTTAGTAACACAAAAAGGAAAAAAAAATCTTTTCCCTTGAAAGAACAAAATGGCTTAACAGAACAGAACTTACAGTCTCACACCTCTAGAGACCCAGAAGTCTGAATCAGTATCATCGGGCCACGTCTGAGCAGGATGAAGATGTAAGCAGGGCAGTGGTCTTTCTGGCAGATTTGGAGGACAGTCCTCTCCTGGCTTCTGCTGGCTTCTAGTGGCGGCTGGGACTCTAAGCATATGAGTGCAGTCCTCCAAGACAGCATCCCGAAATTTCTATCTGTTGCGTCTTCACATCACCATCTGCTCTGTGTAGTAAAATCTTCCTCTGCCTTCTTCTTATAATGGTACATGTGATTACATTTAGGGCAATCCCAGCTGGATAACCTGGAATAATCTTCACATCTCAAGAGCCTTAACTTATTTCCACCTGCAAACACTTTGTCCTATAAGGTTCCATTTACAGGTTCCGGGGATTCAGGGGGTCATTTTCTAACCTAGTACATACAGTTCACTCCTACTGGGGCTGCTTGGAGTGTGCTGTGTTCAAATGGTTCAGCGGTCAGTTTATGATTTGGTGATAGTTTATATTCTGAATTGAGGACTTTCTTCCTGGACCACTACTCTCTGGAACCTTCTACAGCCATGTAGAATTCTGTCACTTTTCTTTTCAGGCTAGAAAGATTGGCCCTTTTTTTGTTGTTGCCACTACTGCTGATGTTGTCTGACATTGAGCAACGATGTTGGAAAATCCTGGGCCCTGCTGTCAGGCCCAAAAGCTGTATAAAATGGAAAACTCATTAACTCTTTCCTTTTTCCATGTATAGATTTTACCTCTTCAATTTCTGCCTGCTTTTGACTATTCTTCAGTACCCTCAAGTTAGTTATTTTAATTATTTTGCTAAGAGTTTATATTTTATCTATAGGGGAGATGGTCCAGCAATAGCTACTTCTTTATTAATGAGGGTTGATCCTTCATATTTTTTTTTTTTTTTTTTGGTACTGGGGATCGAACTCAGGTCCTTGAGCTTGCAAGGCAGGCGACAGAACCACTGAGCTAAATCTCTGGTCCCCTTCATATTCTTTTTAATAATACAAGAGGGATTTCAGAAAGTAAAGCCTCAACAAATCACAATAGCTTGAAATCTTTTTAGAATATTTTTGTGACAAAATATATAAAAATTCTAAAATAAAAAGATAAATAGACTCTAAGTAACTGTATATGAAACAATATAGTTTTAAATAATCTGAGACAAAAGGAAATATGATTAGAAAATATCTGAACCATAATAAAAATAAGAAATATTAAAATATGACAAAAGTAGAGAAAAAACACTACTTAGAAAAAAATATTACTTTTAAAGGTAAATATTTAAAGAGAAGGCTGAAAAATCAGTGGTATATACTTCTAGCTCTAGAAGATTAAAAAAAGAATATCAAAGGAAAATTAAAACAAGGGAAAGAACAGAGATAAGAGCAGAAACCAATAAAATAAAAAAACATACACTAGAGAAAATTAACAAAGCCAAACTGATATTTGAAATGATTAATAAAATGTTTAAATACTGTAGAAAACCAGGAGGAGGAGGGAACCAGCAAATGTATCCATAATTAAAAATTAAAGTTAGATCATAAATATAAATCCAGTAGTCATTATTTATAAGGAAATGTTATGAAAAACTTTAGGCTAATAAATTTGAAAATTTGGATTAAGTGGAAATCTTTCCTCCATTCCCTGTTCTCCTCTTTTTGCTCCTTTCAGTCTTTTATTGGGGGGAGTGTGTGGCAAATATAGCAAGTATATCTGGGGAGGTGATTTATTTATTTGCTTGTTTATTTATTTATTTGCATAACTGGGCATTGAACCTAGGACCTTCACATTCAGCTACATCCTCAGTCCTTTTAAATTTTTTTTGTTTTTTAAAATTTTGAGACAGGGTCTTGCTAAATTACTCAGGCTTGCCTGATCCTCTGCCTCAGCTTCCTGGAGTGCTGAGTGTGTGCCACTATCCCCAAGGTTGGGTTGATAACCTTTTGTAAAGACACTAATACCATATTCTTAGCCCACAGTTTTGAATGTGACTATTGTGTAACTTTGCCCTTATTTTAAGGCATAGGAAACTGAAGTTTATAATCTCTCACCTGCCAGTTTAGCTACCAGTGAGCTAGTCTAGACTGAAACAGAGTTGCTATGGACCGAATGAATATAGTCCCCAAAACTCGTGAGTTGGAAACAATCTCCAAGCAACAGTTTAGAGAAGTGGGGCTGTAGGAGCTGATCATGTCAAGAAGCAGGCCTGGAGAAAGGAATAGCAGAGTTACTGTGGGAATGGGTCAGTCGTTTTGGCAATGGCTTCCTTAGAAGGACAAGTATGGCCCCCTTTGTCTCTCTCTTCTTCCCTCTCCCTCTTGCATGTGTATGCAAGCGCATGTGGTCCCTTGCCCTTCACCTTCCACCATGGGTGTGGTACCAGATAGTCCTTTCCAGATGCCAGCCTCCAGATCTTGGATCTCCCTGCCTCCAGAACTGTGAGGAAGTAAACTTCTGTTCTTTATCAGTTACCCAGTCTCAAGGATTCTGTTGTAACCACAGAAAATAGGCAAAGATAAAAGGTCTAACGTCCATTCTATGTCTACTGTAGATAGCAAGTGTAGTCATTATTTCATAAAGCTAGTCAGAAAATAGGATTTTCAATGTCAATTATAGCAATTGATAAGGGAGGAAAAAACATATTAAGTAATATAAACATATTAAAAGTGGCAGTTCCCTAATAGTATCTGACCTCTGACTCTCCATGAATAAGAGACTAAAGCTACAATTTAATAGTTGAATTGAGCATTGGCCCTCCCCATGAGATCTATGAGTCGAAAGAATTTAGAGGAAACGTACATCATGAACGTGCCCTTTTGTTAAGTTATATATTGAGTCCTATTACATGTACTGATTTCTTAAAAAGAAATCAGTAGACTCCATTGTGAAAGGATGGAATCTGTGTAAAGAGGTCCTGGTAATGTCGGCAGGTGGCTTTTTCTGTAAGTCTGCCCTTTTGGTACACAGCAGTCACCACCAAAATAAAAGGAATACTAATCTTACTCTTAATCCCCAGAAAAATTGAAGTGGCTCTTGGTAGTGCTAAGTAGACTGTATTCCCAGTATTTAACTAGTTTCCCAGTCTCATCCCCCTCACTCCCCTGCATAGTACTGACAGTGTGTGTGTGTGTGTGTGTGTGTGTGTCTATGTGCGTGCCTGTATGTGTACTCACACTCTGCTCCAGCATCCCTTTGCTTGCGTTCCCAATTGGCTCTGTAAAAGCTAGGTCAATGGACTGATGTGATCTTTGAGACGCTGCAGGCTGGGTCCAGCAAGATTCTTCAAACCAATAGGCAGAGCCTCTGTTGCATTTCTGCTGTGTTAAGTGCTGCTTGAAATTTTGATTGGGAAAAAAAAAACCCCGTTGTTTCTCTCCCTGCTTCTTTGTCACATCAGGCTATATTAGGAGCTGTTCTCCTGGAAAACTTGAAAGTGAGGAAATGGTGGGTGGAGCAGAGAAAAAGGAAGGGAATCCATGCTGGGGAAAGAGGTACTGTTGCTGTAGTTTCCTTTCCTCTCACTGAGATTTAATCAGTAGTTGGAGGAAATTGAAATGCTTGAAGAATGAGAGCTGATGTGGGTTGGAAGGAGGATATGACAGGGGAATACAATAGCAGGGCCAAGAGAAGTTCAGCAATGCAATGCCAAATAAATTATACTGTGGAGCTGTGAAAGTGATTAGGGAGTCAGAGCCACCCAGGGAACAAGGCAAAAATTGTCCCATTGTTTTGTTTTGAAAATCTGCAGATATACTGTATATCAGAGTGCCAGAGCAGGAGAATCTAGACTCATGTTTCTGATTCCATTCATCACATGAGAGAAAATCAGTGTCAGGGCCATCCTGCCTAGATGGCTACTCATTTCCCGTCAGCCTTCTGCAGAGCTCAACACCAGTCCTCGGTGCTTTGAGCTCACGAAGCAAATCTCAATTTTAGCTACTGTCTTAGTTATTTTTCCCATTGCTGAGACAAAATACCCAAAGTTAAATGCCCAAATTTTAAAAAAGGAAAATATTTATTTGGTGCACAGTTGTAGGGGTATCAGTTCATAGTTGGCTGGTTCCAAGGGAGGGTGACATGGCAGAGGGGAATCACAGAGGAGAAACAGTTCATGGCAGGCAGAAGCAAAGCAACAACTGACAAGCTACTTTCTGTCTCTTAGATTTTATCTGGCTAGCACTCACACCCTTAATCCCAGTATAACACGCTCTAGATCCTGCCACCTCTGAAAAAGCCACACCTATGACTTCGTGAGGCATTGGGGAGACATCTAGACACAAGCCATAACAACTACTGATCATGGATTTCTTAATTTCTAATTTATGTGACATTCATGTATTTAATAGAGAAGCTGGATTATAGAGGCATCAACTAAATAAGTCCTGAAAACTTAGATGATTCAAGGAGGGAAAAGGATAAATATTCTGTTGGAAGAGATACCAGAAAAAGTTACTGCTTTTGCAGTTGCAAAAATAATAGTGGATAGTCTTAAGATCTGGATACTAGATGTAGCCAGTTACATGACCTTGGGCAAATTACATTTGATTCCTTCCTTTACAGAGTAATTGGTGAAACGTAATGATTTCTAAGATTCTTTAAACTTTCACTTTTATAAACCATAACAACAAGTATATATTGTTGATAGATGTAGGGTGTGTCTTGTAAAGCAAACATTTTATACACACCATTGAGTTTTTCTACCATTGGGTTAGTAATGACTCCTGCTTACTTAAGAACATGGAGGGGGACTGTGCCTGAAAGTGATTTGGAAAATGTAAAATGCTCTGTAGCAAATGCAGATATATAGGTTTTGTTCTCTGAATCTAATAATCAATAACCTGGAAATGGTCTTTTATCTAAAAATATGTGAGGGGTCTGTTCCAAATAGAAATAATATGACTCTTTAGTCAAATGCATGATATTGTGTGCCCATGCGCACATGCTCACACAAGCATGCACACACACACACACACACACTCACACACACACAATCTGGAAATAAATAGTGTGCCTTTAAATAAAGGATGTCCTGCATGACAGCTTTCTCTCACTCACCACTGTATTTATAATAATACTTGCTGAAGCAATGAATGAATAAGGAATGGAAGAAGGCACATAGCATAGACATCTTTAGTATTCTTGCATTTCCAATTTCAATTCCTGTGCTACCCTGAGTGCTTTTTTTTTTCTTTTACATTCTGCCTTCTCTTCTGTTTAAACCTAGAGGAGCTCATTGTGACCCAAAATAATTTATGCCAAGAAATCAAAAGATGATAGTACTGAAAATGCACATTTTCTACTATGTATTTTACCATCTTAATTGCCTTGTGAGCCCCTGTATAACAAGTTGAATGCATTATTGTTTAGTTCCATAGTACCTAGCACAGAGTGTGGCACAGAATGAGTGCTCAGCAATTCATGAATGACTCATCCAATTGAATGGAATAATTGGTGTGAGTCCTGCAGGTGAAGGTACAAGACTAAGGGAGTACTAAGTAAAATCACAACTTGGGAGGTTTTGAAACTTGTCATTACATTTTCAGTCATTTCCATTCCCTGTTAGGAAGATTCCTACCCACAAGTCATATTTGTTGTTCTCTGTTAATTACCTGTAAAGTGGCCCTTTTCCACTTTCAAAAGCATTAAGTATTATGAAGGAAACATTTTATGATGTCTGGTAATATTATTAACTGTAAGCACCAAAATGACAGTGTACACTTTTTACTTAGCATTTAATAGCATTTAATAACAATGTCATCTCTAACAGTTGTCTAAGTGCCCCAAGACTATCATAAGCTCTTTAAAGATGAATTGTATGAACAGCATTACTTAAGATGGCCACTTAATTTAGGTGGGAGAAATTTTGACTATTTGTAGGCAGGGAGGCACCAAACCAAGACATTCCCTGCTCCCAATTTTACTTACAATCTTCGTAATTTGTTCTTTCATTTAAGGAGTCCCTTGGGTTTCATAGCATTCAGATCCTCCCTGGATAGACAGTGGAGATGAACAAAGGGTATAAAGTTATTTTGCCCGGTTCACCTCCACTAGAAGGGAGGCGTGGAGTCACTTATGTTCTGATGCCCTTTACATTCTCTCAGGGTTTGAATACAAACAAAAAAGAAATGATGGACTCACATCAGCAGGAAAGTAACTGTCAGTCTGGAGATTACATTAAGATTTTAGCTACCAATTGAACTACTCAAGACATGTCCCTTAATTTGTTTCCTGTACTGTTTGCAGCCTTTGTCCATTTGAAACACTTGCTATCAGGGGATATTTTGGAGTTTTCTGTACTTAAGCAGAAACGGGTCAACCTTCCTACTGTAAGAAAAGCTACCATGTTATAATTAGTTTAATTAGAAAAAAAATCCTGAAATTAAGTCCCAACATTTAAAAAATTGCGAGCTGTTATATATATATATATATATATATATATATATATATATATATATTTTTTTTTTTTTCTCCTATTTCCTAGCCGAGTTCATGCTGCTCTGTCGGAGCACTGCCTCTGATATTTTCGCCTGTCAAATCTCCCTGAGCAGATGGTCCCTTCAGGAAAGCTCAGGGAAGTGTGGGGCGTCTGGTTATGACAAGCCCCTCCCTCCCTCTTGGGACCTCAAGTGACAAGTCCTCAAGGCGATTTCTGTCCTCCTTGGGGTCCTTGACCGAGTGGCTGCGGTTTTGGCACCACTGGCTGCAGAGACCCTTTGCGGTTGGGTTCATCAGCCACCCGGGTCCGCAACAAGCCCTGGTCAGTGAGAGTGATATCTCTGACGTCCAATCAGAGAGCCGAGTTTCTCCCCGGCCCCGCCCCACTTTCCCCGCGGGCCCAATCGCCGCTCTCCGAGGCCGGGCGTCTGCTGTCAAGTACCTCGGTGGGCTCCGCCGAGGCGAGGAGGGGCGCTGGTGAGAGATGCGCTCCCAGGTGTCTGCCGCGGAAGTGGGAAACCTGTAGGCTATGGTCCAGCTGTGCCGCGCCAAGGCGAGCAGGAGCTGGGAACAGGTAGGAGGCAGGACTTTCCCTTCTTTGCAAATAAAGAATGTGTGTTTCCAACCCGTAGCCTCCCTACCCCTTCCCCCTGCCCCGCCCTTGTTACCCCAAATCTCCCGTGGTCGCTGCAGCTCTGTTCCTGAAGTACGGAAGGAAGGACTGGGTTAAGGTTGCCGGTGCCAGAGGGATGCGGGAGCCTAGGGGCGACGGGTCGGGAAGGGCTGCAGTGCCCCAGGTGAGGGGACTCAGCCTCGGCTCTGCTGTTCAACTTTCATCTGTGGGCTGCGGCTGTCCCCGCCGGCGACTCGCCTAGGGATGCCGTGTGGACCCGGCAGAGGTCGACACGAGGGGTCTCAGATCACCAGAGCTCCTGTCCTTTCCACGCCCGTCCGGACCCTCCTCTTCCCTGCGCTACACCTTCGGTCTGGACTCGCGTGTCCAGGCTACAGCTGGGGGTGATTGCAGCGAGGGCGGGGAGGACGTGCTGCCTCCGGGCTCCTCTGCGAAGAACTAGCTCTCTTCAGGAGTGGGGGTTGGGGAGGAATTCCTGCAACTGGAAGGCCTTTTCCGATTAATTACGCCTCTATTGAGAAGGCACAAGCCCTTCTCCGGGACCTGCTGCAGACCGAGAAGGGCAGAGACAGCAGCAGGCTTTGCCTCTTCTCTCCTACCGGGTGTTTTCTTTTGGGAATCACCGCCTCACCTAGTTTCAGAAAGATGGGTTTGGTCTCAGGGATTCCCAGAGTCCAATGACTGTGCCCGGATGGACTCCAGAATGACGAGAGGCAGCCACCCTGGGTGATGGCATCGGGGTAGTAGATGTTGGCCCAGTGCCTCTTGCTTCTGGAGACAGACTGCTGAGAGCAGTAGGAAGAATTGCAGAGAAACCAGACACTGCATCTCTTTCAGAGACTGCAGGCTGCACCCTGCTCTGAAAATTCCTGAAAAATTAGGTTGATGGGAAGGAGAAAAGAAGGGAGAGCTGCAACCTTTCTTCATATTTATTTTTTTCATGCCAAATCCAGCATGGGCATTTGTATGTGTGCTAGCGCGTGCACATCTCCAAGGTGGAGCTATATATAGCTCCTGAACACCCAGCCTGGCTTCCCTGCTGCTGAGCAGGCTGCCTTGTCCTTCTACAGCAATCTGCAAGCGCTGAGTGGGAGGGACGAGAGAGAATCAAATTCTCCATTGGGGGAAAAGCCAGAGAAAAGGCACTCAACTGACGAAACCCTGCATGAAATAATTTCTGCAACCCACATAAAGATCAATATTTTGAAATATTATTTTGAATTTATTCTTAGAGTGCTATCTTATCATCCATTTCCTTACATTTTTCAGTTTCACAGTGTGCATATGAACCTAAGCACCATGAAGTGTAACATACGTCAGATAAATACATGCCCTATCTGGGATATTTTATTAAACTCATCAGAGCATAATTATCTGCTTATGGCTGTACCTTGGTTATTTGGGAGTAAATGTACCTGGGTGGTAATTTACAGCTAGCAGTATTTGGAGGTCTTGAAAAGGACCCACCCACTTTCTAGGATTCCTAATTATGTAACTGTTAGAATCTTCCAGGGATAATTTTGGTAGTATATCTCTTTGCACAAAATTTTCTTGTGGACTTATTTAAATTCATGCTGCAGTTTCATATCATACTTATTTTCATACCTTATTACTTTGATTTTATAGATGTACCTGTATTTATTTTTCCTACTGCCTGTAATTATTTATTCCTGATGATAAAATAACATTTCCATTGTTACACATGAGAAAAATTGAGATTTGGAAGACACATGTGATGTGCCTCAAGTCTTCTAAAATCATCAAACTTAATATTGCAATAAACTACTGTGTATTTATAATGCATAGCAATTTTTCTTCAAGTAGAATACCGTTCAGCTTCCCAACAACGTTGATACTGTTAACAATATACACTGAGTTTCTTCAGTTCAGATCTTATATATATTCCTAGAAAATTCAATTCTGACTTTCTAGAACATAAGTATAATGTGCCATATATATTTTTTTTTGGTATGGGGGATCAAACTCGGGACCTTGTGCTTGCGAGGAAGGTGGTGGAATCACTGAGCTAAATCCCTGGCCCACCATATTATTTTGTAGATACACGATTTAGTCTGCCATCACAGGCAGAGGAAGTTGGCTTTTAATTTTGGCTCTGTAACTGCCTGATTATATGATCTGGGGCAAATTGGTTACGCTCTTAGGGTTTCAGTTTCTTTGTTTGTAAAAGGAGGGTAGTAAGTAGCATTGAGTTTTTAGGTTGCTGTGAAAGTTCTACAACATGTATACATGTTTCCCTAGTGGGTCACCAATGGAGCTACTATTAGTTATAATACATTGATCTGTATCAACTACATGCATTTTTAACATTCGTGGTTCGATCACAGAGTTACCTCTCCTCTCTAGTAGATAACTTTCATTTGGAAACCTTATCACAGTTGGTCATGTTTTTGTTGCTTAACCTTGTTTGCATACCTGTTTTGTTTTCCATTAGACAGCAAGTACTTTGAAGAAGAATACTAATACCTCATCACATGGAACTCTATTGTGTTCTGTACACTTATTTGCATGGAACACAGTTCTAAGAACCAAAAAAGTGCTTGCTGAAAAGCATCACCATAAGGGATTATATGGATGGGTGCTGCAATCATTTGGGAGTAATTTATTTATAGAAGGCTAGCACTGGAAACTATGGAAATTTGAGGCTCCACTGTCCTCTCTGTGATGAGTAATGGATAATGTGAGGTGTTTCTATATCCTTCCACTGCTTGATTCAATTTTCTAATAGTGGTGATGACTCTGTACTGGTTCTTCCCTACATTCTTTCATATCTTGCACCCATTGCAACCAACAAGACACCTACTTGTATTTCTCTATACAAAACATGCCATATACTGTACCTTATTATAAAATAAATTAGCAAATGGCTTCATCTCCATTCTTTTCTCCTTATAAATTGGCTGTCATCAACCTCATGTCATTAAACCTATCCTAAGTCATCAGTGAACTCTTCCTCTTCAAAACCAATGTTTAGTTTTTTAATTAGTGTTTGTTTTCCCTTCTGACCTGTCATTTTCCATATGGTCCTTTTCCCCCTTGAAATTTTACTTCTTGATATTCCAATGCTCTGATATCAATTTTTCTCTTTTCTAGCCCTCTATTCTTTGTCTCCCTCCCATCTCCTCTTGCCCCACATTGATGTCAATTTACTATTTTATTGGAAATAAAATTTCCTTCTCCATTTCTATTCCTAAAATCTCCCTCATTAGCTGTTCCAAAATACTATCCTAGATACCAAGAACAGAGGCTTTTGAAGCAAGCCTACATGTGCTAATATTTACATATCATTGTGCAGACAAATGAATGTCAACTAGTCAACTGGAGTTTATAATAGCACTTGTTTTAGAGGGTTTTCATTTGTTTTTATGGTAATGGTGATTGAACCCAGGGCCTAATGAATGTTTGGCAAGCACTCTAGCACCAGGCTACATTCTCAGGTAGAGGATTTTTTAAAAATATACATTAAGTGAGTTAATGCACGTAGAATATTGAAAATAGTGATTGGCCTATAATAATTATTTGTAAATAATAAACATTGCTAGGGGCTGGGGATTTAGCTCAGTGGTTTCACTGCCTACTGTGCAAGCACAAGGACTTGAGTTTGATCCCCAGTACCAACCCCCCCCCAAAATAATAACAATAACAACAAAAACATTGCTAGAAGTACTGTTTATGGTAAAGATAATATACACAGTCAAAAATGTTCTCTGCTTTTTCCCATCACTAGCCATTACCTCTACACTCACTTTTACCAATAGATGCTATATCTATTAAGCTTTCTGGCTTGTGCTTAGTTCTTTAGACTTTTTCTTCTACCCCTGGTTGTCTACCATCTATTCAGTAATTAATTTATTCATTTTTATCTTAACTATAATTTGCATCCTTCTGTGTTTTCTCCAGTGCCTGTTTCATCTGTTATTAGATTAATGCTTGGATTAGTGCAATAAGCAATGTATCCATCTCTCTGCTTTAATCTAAGATGCCACATGGTATTATGTATATGATGTATTTCAAATTTCCATTACTGTTTCTACTTTGATTTGAGACTTTCACTACACTTTAATTCACATCTTAAGGAGCTCTGAATTTGGAAAAAGTGACACTTAGGTTCAACTTGTACGAACAGAACTTTATGTGACCTTGGAAATGTAGCAGAAGGAGGATAGGACGTTTATTTCACTATGGTTGTATGAATGACTTATTGTGTGCAATTGCATTTAAAAGTGTATGACTACTTATTAAAAATAATATGAAGCAAAAGTAGCATTTTCTTTTTTTTAATTTTTATTTTTTGGTACTGGGGGTCAAACTTGGGACCTTGCTCTTGTGAGGCAGGCGGTAGAACCACTGAGCTAAATCCCCGACCTCAGTAACATTTTATGATTACAAGGAAATGCAGAATCATTTTAAAGATGGAAATAAAGAAAACTCCATGTAGAGATACACACTCTCATTCTTCCAGTCTTGTTGTTATGAATATACAAAGGGATTTTCCATATGCAGATTTGAGTTTATAGTGAATATTCTTTTTTATTTAGCTTTTTAAAAAATTTATATCATACCCTAAATATTTATTCCATTAAATATTATTAGACATTTTTATGGGTTCCAAATTTTCTGCTATAGAGATAGTGCCTTCAGAGGATTTCCAGTTTTAGAGTTAACAAATTGAATATAAACGTACTTTAATTTTTTTTTCATTTCTGATCATTTCCTTGAACATGTTCAAGGTTACTAGGGAAAAAGTACAAGTACTATAGCCACCTAATACCAACAAATTACTTCCCCCCAAATGTATGCACACATTTATATGCTACAAGATAGGTGTATAAATTTGGCAATACAGTACTACTCTCATTAACACTGGTATTATGACTTAAAAACCGACTATTTTGATAGTAGAAATAGTGTGTGTAGTAATTCTTTTAAATTATATTTCTAGTTTCAGATGAGTTCAAGGAATGTATTTATTGGCTTTTTATTTCTTTTTCTTTTTTTTTTTTTGGTACTGGGGATCAAACTCAGGACCCTGCGCTTGCAAGGCAGGCGCTGGAACCACTGAGCTAAATCCCTGGCCCTGGCTTTTTATTTCTTAATCTGTGGATTACATTTGACTATTGGAGTGTTCATATTTTCTTCATATAATAGGAAATCTCCACATCATAACAATAGTTGACATCTGTAATAAACAGTTTTCTCAGCTTTCTGCCTTTTTGAAAATACTTTCTGATGTGCAGAATTTTACAACTTTATTTTAATTTATAAATCTATTGCATTACTATCTATTGTACCTTCACGACTCTGAAAACTTTCCGTCACCTAACAAAGAATTGAATACAAAACACATACCTGAGGAAGCTAACACTGGATACAGTTCCCTCTTTGAAGGGAGATTTGACTTATGTATATCATATGTATATCCCAATGTGAAATGTCTCCTGGGGACACAGAAAATACACTTATAGTATTAGAATCCCATTATTCTTTATGTGGCTCTTCCATGAACTGACTAGTACCTTAATTCTTTCTGAGCTACTATTATCCATTTTAAAAGTGCCACGGGGAAAAATGTACTGTAGAAGATATTAATGACCAGGTTACTCAGCCAGAGCAGGGCACATTGTTTGCACAATTATTTGAATGACTCAGGCACTAAATCTGCTTCTGCCAGGATTATCCAGATGGTCCTTAATTCACTGGATAATTGCTCACTCTGTGCTTGATTTTCACGATGTAGTCCTGAGAGTGTCATTGCTTTTTCTTTGCTGTTTTGTTACTACATACTCTCAAAATGCTTAGGACTGGTCATATTACCTTCTTTAGTGAGAGACAGGCTGCCTGGTCCTTAAGTGCGCAAGTTTTTTTTTTTTTTTGGTACCTGGGATTGAACTCAGGTCCTTGCACTTGTGCGGCAGGTGGCGAAACCACTGAGGTAAATCCCCAGCCCCAGTGCACAAGTTTTAAGACTTACAGAGAGCTTTGTATTAAATCCATCCTATTAATTACTAGCTGTGTGATTAGGGGTTGGTTACTTAATATTTTAAGATTTGTTTTTTGTAATGAACATATTCAGAATTCAGAGTCCTCCTTTCAGTTGCCCTCCCTTGTAACCCTCCTTCCCTTCAAGCTCTTTCTCCACATCACAAGCATAGCTGCCTTTCCAAAACCAATTTCATCATATACCTCTTTGGCTCAAAATCTTTTTAAATCCCAAAGTGAGATGTTCAAAGACCTTTGAATTGTAAAAGCTTTTTATCACATGGGGCCTGGTAACTTTTCTAAATGCATTTTCTTAGCACTCAAATATCTTCCATCTCCAGTTCACCATGCTGGTCACACTGAATTGATTGAATGTATGTTTTTTCTTCTCCCATCTCCTCCCCACAACATGTTTTATGGTCTGCTGTAAATACCTTGGCTCTGTCTGTCATGCAACTGACCTGTCTAGCCTATTCATGCCTCCAGTCAGGTGCTACTTCCCAGGATTTTTAGTCTTGAGTTTTAAGCCTTGATTTAGTGCTTCCAAAAACTCCATGAATATCCCTACCCTAGCTCTACCTATACTATATTGTAATTGATTGTCTACTACCCCTGCTATGAGATCTTGAGGATAGAGATCATGCATAATTCTTCTTTGTGTCCAGTGAAAGACCTCACATTGTTAATACCCAATAATATTTTCTGAAGACAATGATAAAAAATTAAGAGTAAACTAGACTTTAAGATTTCAACAAATGCAGGATTGAAATTTTTACCTTAAAAATGAACTAATAAAAAGAGGCATGCTAATCTTCACAATATTTCAAAAATTAATGTCCTGTTTTTAAAATTTATACAAGATAGATGAAAGCTATTAGTGGAGAATTTTGAAATAAAACTCCATGCCTCTAATAATTCCAAAATGCCAAACAAATAGGTAAATTTTTAAAAAATAATTCTGCGTTTTTGGATAAACAGAAATGTATTGTTACATAGACAATATAGATATACAAATTTAACCAAATTGAAATTATTGGAAAAATCAACTCCTTTTTTGTTTATTTAATAGACTCTTCCACTGTTGTCATCTTTGATAGCTTACATTACTTTGGTTATCCTCACTTTTATAACCCAATTTGACCCTTTGCAAGGGTCTTGAAAGTTAGATTGAAAGACATGATTATCTACATTTACCAATAATCAAACACAGACAAACAAGTCATTTCCTTCAGTTCACATGGTAGTGGCAAAACTGGACAAGAAGCAAGTGAATTTTATAGTTTAATGTTCTGTGTACTAGGTATGGTTACTCAAAGCATTTCACTTAAAGTTTACTTCCACTATTATGTTCAGGGTAAGCAAATTAGTCTTAATTTTAATAATCCATTGTCCTGAGTAATCTAGTAGGAATTTGGTGCACTAATAAATACACACAGTATTTACTTTTTTAAAAAATAATTTGTGGGCTGGGGATTTAGCTCAGTGGTTCCACCACCTGCCTTGCAAGAACAAGGTCCCAAGTTCAATCCCTGGTACCAAAAAAAAAAAAAAAAAAATTTGAGAAGAAACCAGCTCACAGGAGTATTTGATTTAAACATGTCTTAAAATCTTATATTTACTAGTTTGATCATTTCAGCTACACACACACACACAGTATTATAGTTATAATATTTTTTGTTTTACTTTTTCTGGCAAATGTTCTTTCCTTT
>NW_004624917.1:308150-331714 GCF_000247695.1 Heterocephalus glaber
TTGTAATAGCTAAAACTTGGAAATAGCCCAAATGCCCATCAACTGGAGACTGGATAAAGAAAATGTGGTTTTTTTAATAAAATGGAATACTACTCAGCCATAAAAAATGAGAAATTACAGACATTTATAGCTAAGTGGATGCACACAGTCTTAATTACAACATATTTAAAGAAGGCTTGATAATCGCTAGAATAGGATCTCTAGCTTCATTATTTTTGTTTGTCTCAACTATTATTGGCTCTTTGCCTTTCTATATAAATACCAAGGTCAACTAATTTCTACAAAGTATTTGGAAGAATTTTGATTAGGATGGCTTTGAAGCTATAAATCATTTTGAGGATGACTGACATTTACAAACTGTTGTGTCTCCTAATTTATGAACATGGCCTACATATCACTTCACTTGACCTTTTAAAAATTTTTTATTTTTTATGTGATCTTTTAAAATTTCTCTGATATAAAGTTTTTATTGTAAAAGTAATGTAAATCTCAGTTTATTGTTTGGTATTTGCTTTGGTACTATTTTAACTGTTATAATATCTAAATTTTAATTTCTATCTCTGTCATTAATGAATAGAAATATAATTGGTTATATCATTGGACTTATATTAATTTTGCAAGCTCAATAATGATTTCTTTGTTGACTCAGTTTTAGGCACCTAATTTTATTACAGTTATTGAGAGCAATAAGTTTATTCTCTTTCCTTACAACTTTTAAAAATAATGCCTTTATTGTACTAGCTAGCATCTCTACTATAATGCTAAGTAGAATTAGTGATAACTTGATATCTTTATGTCATTCATGATTTCAGAAAAAAATTTTCAACATTTCACTATTAAGTATTAGATTTTTCATAAATAACTTTTATAAAGGTAAGGGAGTTTCCTTTTACTTCTGTTTAAGATTTTTAAAATTGATTACACTTTTAAATGAATTGAAATGACCTTATAATTTTTCTCTCAGGTTAGTATAATGAATTATATTAATTTGTACACAATGGATGAGAAATATTAGAATAAATATAACTTCTATATAATGTATTTACTAATGTATATTGATGCACTTCACTTTATAATGTTTTATTTAGGATTTTTCAGCTAGAGTTTTCTTTTTTATTTGTAGTATTTTTCATCAAGTTTTGGTGTCAAATTTATACTAGATGAACTTATGAAATGGGTTTTATATTTTTTTCTGTTCTTGTAAAAGTTTTTATGTGATCCATATTATTTCTTAAATATTTTATAGAATCCATTTATTATCATTTGATCTACTATTTTCTTTATACCAAAATTTAAATAAAAATTCAAATTCTCAAAAATATATCATTCTGTTCACATTTTATAGGTACTTTATTTTTTATTTTTTTGGTAAATTGTATTTTTTTGGAATTTGCCTACCTGAATCTTTAAGTTCATTGAACATTGTCTTTCTGAAATAATTTCACACTATCTTTTTTATACCCATAAAATTTTTCATGATATCTGTCCCCCATTCAATTAAATTCTCCCAAAAGCTATTTGTGACATTCTGTGTATATTTTAAAACTAATTGTATGCATAAAATATAGTTTGAAATATATTACTAATATTAATATAAAAATTATAAATTATATCATGTAATCTATAATATTCTACCACTTTAAAAAAATCATTAACTATATTTCCCCACATTTTAGTGTTAGTGTACTGTTTTTAGCACTTGCATAATATCTCTGCATGAGATATAATTTACCTATGTCATATTGTTGAATCTTTGAATTGTTTCCAATTTTCTAAAAAAGAGTGTTACAAGAACATAATGCTACATGTAATTTTTGTACATTTCTGGGAATATTTCTCTAGGATACATCTCTAGAATGAAATTGATAACAAAAGAAACATCTTTTATCAATAATTGATATTTCCAAGTTATTCTTAAAATTACCAAATGCTCACTAGTAATTTGTATCTTAGCAACATGAATAAACATGTTTACATTTCCATGTCCTCCCTAGTAGTAGTATTGATCCTTGAAATATGTTTGAAAGGTTTTAATGTTCAAGTCAAACTTACTACTGAATAATATAATTGAAGCATAATTATGGGCTGATGCCATCATAAAACACAAGATTTAGTATTTCAATATGGATTGTTTTGTTATTTTCATATATAAAATATTTCATTTATTATGGAGAACATAAAACATTTCAATTAAAATGGACTCTAAGTTGACTCTAAAATTCAAATGGCAAAAATGTCCCTACTTTGTTATTTGTGTATGCATCGTACACTTTCAACAAAAAGATTTAATTCTATTTTGTAGCAATTCATAGATGTGACTGGCAAATTTACTCAATTTCTCTTACTCTGAGTGTCTTAATTTTCTAAATTAAGGAAAATAGATGTGAAAATAAGTTTGCTGTCTTGTGTGTCAACTAATAGTTTAGTGCTCTTTAGACAGGTACCTCTTCTTCCTTGATTGGCTGCTTTTGACCCTTCTCTACCTGTTCCTTCACCATGAAAAAGGAGCCTTCTCTCATGAATAATAGTCCTTTCTGTTAGCTAGAAATGGAAAGAAATAATATGGATAATTTATTTCTTTCTCTCTTTCTTTCTTTCTTTCTTTCTTTCTTTCTTTCTTTCTTTCTTTCTCTCTTTCTTTTCTTTCATTTATTTTCTACATGGATGGCAAAAATGAGAGCCAGAGAATAAGATTGCAAGAGATAGTGAGAGAGGAAGAGAGAGAGAAGAAGGAGAGAGGGAGGGAGAGAAGAAGGGAGGGTGAGAGACTAGGGGGAGAATCAGATGGGGGTGGAGAGGGGCACAATACCTGTGTGGTAGGTATTTTAAATCTGGAGATATATAGTAAGGGATAAGTCAAAGTTTCCCTGCCTTCAGGATGCTTTACGTGTTGAATATAGATCTAAAGATAACATAAAAATTGGATGAGAGCTTAGATGCAAGAAGAGTGATCATATCAGGTGAATGTTTTATACCAAGACAAACAAAGGCATGGAAACAACACCCATGATTGGCTCAAGTGACAGAAAGAAATCTAATATATACCAGAGTGTAAATTATATAGTAGCAAGACATGTGGCTGAAGAAGAGAGAATGGCAGATCCAAAAAATTCCTTGAAAGTGTTAGACTGTGGCTCTTACCCTTGGAGCAATGATTCTACATAAAGCAATGATCTAATCAGATTTCTTAACTGGCTTTTGGGGATTTAATTAAGTAAAAAACATAATACTTTGCAATTTCAAACATGTTAAGGAAATTAAGTCTTGATTTGCAAAAAGCTTTTCTAGACCATTCTTGATAAGAAAGCTTACTGCAAAATTAGAAGACCCCCTACTTTTCCAAATCATCTCTGTTTTTCTCACTCTTTTAAATTGTTTCTACAGATTAGTGAATTTAATTCTGGCAGATTGATGCACATACATAACCTGCTTTGATGATTTTCACCCAGTCATACCCTTTGTCCTACCTTCCCCTCTAGTTGCACATTCTGGGGGAAGAGGTGTTTCAATATATATATTTTAATAAAGTGCTTTCATTATGCACTTCATTTTTGTTAGGTATTGTCTTAATTAGGGTTATTTATTTATTTTTTTGGTACTGGGGATCAAATTCAGGACCTTGTGCTTGCAAGGCAGGCACAGTACCACTGAGCTAAATCCCTGGCCCAGTTAGGTTCTCTAGAGGAACAGAGTCAAATGTATATATGGGTTTTTAAAGGCAAGATTACCAGATCAAAATTGGAAGAATCTAAGTGGCCATCTGCCATATCAGAGACAAAGCGTGTAAAATGACTGTCTGCAACCTGGAAAGCAGGAGGATCTAGTAGCACTGAAGCTCTAAGGCCTAGGAGGTCACTCACTGTAAAGTCACCCATGCAAGTCTGTGTTGGAAAGCCAAAGAGTCTGCCTTGGAAGGTTAGAGAATATGTGCTGGAAACCTGTAGGAAATGGCGACCAACATCCAAAGGCGATGGCAAAGACCAGAGCTCCTCCCATGAAAATGAAAGACTCCGTTCTTTTTTCCCTTTTTATTCCATCCATGCTATAAGCCTATTGGTTATAGACTTCACGGTGGGTCTTCCCCTTTGCAGCCTACATATCAGCCATCCACTGCCACAAATCAGAATTTACTAATCTACTAGGTGGTACTTTACTCAAGTCAAGTTGACATATCAGAGTTAACAATCACATCTATGTTATAAAAATTCCTTTAAATAATTAGTAAAGGGAATTAAATAAATGTAGAGTTATATATTTTTACCCTAACCTTTTACACAGCTTCCGTGAGAGCCTGGTTTCTGCTAAGCCATAGAAAAGTTCACAGATATTCTGGACATTGGATTTCATCTGCAAGCATGGCTGAAATCACATCATGTTTATTTTTATAACGTATATAGTTTCTTGTTTACACACAATCATATCTGTTATAGGACCATATAAGATAATCATTTACAAGATGACTAACTTAAAAATAAAATAGTATCTATTAGCACTAAAAACTGAAGGTATTGATAATAGTTTTTGAAACTTCCCATGCTTTATATCAGACTGATATCAGACTGTCTTATTTATTATTGTAGTGAAGTAATTAGTTGTAAAGAGGAATAATTGCCATTACTACTGACATAGTGATTTTATAGGTCATATTCAGAGGTGCTCAGGGAATCATTCCTCAGCATGTGAAAAGTTAATTCTTGACATCAATTCCCTCTTCTTTCTGATATTCTGCTGAAATAAGTCATGAAGGATAACTGATGTGCAACAGGTGTGATTCATTTCTTCTTTATAGTCTCCTCTTAAAGCCTTTATTATTTGAAGAAATATCATGCAGAGGTACACTGACAATATTTGTCTTTTTTCTAATGTACAAAATAATTGTATTTTTCAAAGCTAGTGATTGTCTATTATGTGATGAATTAGAGAATTAAAATTTGCCAGACTTTACTCAAGAGGATTTTGTTTCACCCAGAGTATTTTCCTTCACAATGCTTGCAGTGTCCCTTTGCCTTGACCCCACTATTTGAATCTTGATTTATTACTTCTGCTTTATGATTGTTGTGAATCTTCTGCTCAGCTTTTCTCTTTTATTGATCACAAACTGGCTTTGGTTTGAGTTATGGCAAGTGCTGTGGATGATGGATAGTAATAGAAGGTGATTCCACCTGTATCAAATCATAATTTTCTTTGCTATTTATTCAATAGTGGACTTCAGACAAAATTCTGGGCAAAGGCAACATCTTTTTTACAAAGTATCTTTGATGCTTTAACAAGGTAAAATTTTATTTGTGTTTATAATGTATATCTGGTTAGCAACTACTCAGTTTTCAAAGTTATTCTTTGTTACATCTTTGGGGAAGCTTTTTCTGGCCTTACTTATCCCCCTAAATCCAGAATTCCCTTATACTTCCTGAGAGCACCACTTACAAATTTTTGCCTTAACCTCTACTGCTCCTCAACATTATATTTCTATCTGCCTTCTTTACTAGTTTGTAAGAATGGAGCCCACATCTTTTCCTTTTTTCAACTTCCATTCCTACAACATTACACTTAGAAGCGCTCAACACATCTGGTGTATGTCTTTTCTTAGTAAACAAATAAAATATTTTTAAAATGTTTTGAGATAATGTTGCATATTCTGAAAATGCCAGAGGCAGATCATCAATTTATTAGCAGATACTCATGCTACTTCCTCCATATTGGTAGATATAATGCAATTATTAATATAATTATAATAATTACTATGTTTAATAAAATAATACAATTGTTCTATAACTGATGTGCTGTGGGGCAGTAGTTCCCAAGAATTATCTGAGTGTTCAAAATGAGGACTCTGACCTCTATTATTACAGATTCTGGTATAGGAGTTCTGGAATGTGAGCCAGGAATCTATACTTCTAACTATATTTCTGGTGTTCTTCAGACTATATTCCAAAGGCAATAATTTGGTTGATTTAAATGGAGTTAAGCATTATCTCCCAGAAACACACACACACACACACACACACACAGACACATACATACCCCTGCTTAGACTAGGACTAAAGGGTTGCTTTCTTGACCTCTAGGACCACCATGATGCTGGAGCTGGTGCGCCTATCATTCTGCTCACTGTGCTGTCTGTTAGGCTTTCTGGTAAAAGAAGATGTTTTACAAGCATCCCTAGGCAATAAAATCAGTGTGTTGTTTATAATATTGACTCATCTGGTACCAATTAGGGTAATTTTCTCAAATAGAAATTGTATTTTGTTTTAGAATTTTGAGTGTAATTTGAAGTTACATTTTTCTTTCATTTATTAAATTTTATATTACAGAAAAATTATAGCATATTACTTATGGCTATGCTTTTATTTTTATTATCACACTTGTATCACTGAGATTTTCTGTAAACATTTGTACATTTACTCTTGTTTTCTGGCAACATACAATATTTCCACTAACTACTCTGATCTAAGGTGTTTGCTATGAACACAGTGACAGCTGTTCAATTAAAATATTTGAGTACCTGCTATGAAACAATAAGTTTCAGTGCAAATATTATTTATTCATATTGCCTTTTATCACTAAAAAGAATACAGCGGAACAAAAAATTTCTTTTGGATTCTTGCTAATAGTAAGCCAAAGAATCTTGCTGACCCCAACATTTCTTGTATTCGTCTTTTAGATATCATTTTTATTTTTAGGTTTTTTTCTATTTTGTTATTAGTGCATTTGCAGTACATAATGATTGCGTTCTTCATTGGGAGTTGGTACATGTACATAACACATCTTAATTTTTCATCTGCTTCCCTTCTTCCTCACATGTGTTAATTACTTCTCTTTTTGAATTTAAATTCAACCTATCTCTGTAGTTTTTCTAAAACATTCTGAAAGATGACACTAGCACTTACGTTACTAAAAATAACACTGTAAAATGGAATGCCTCATTTAATTAGATGTGGCTTTACTTCAGTGAGTCTTTATCTCTGCATTTATCCCTTAAACCTATCAGAGTGGGATCCCTGCTTTTTCCTAATTCTACCCTCCTTACTGGTGTTCTGGATTTCATCTGTCTATAGCATGAAGGGAAATAATACTCTTATTCTTCTTTCTTCCCCACAAATCTGAAATGAACTGAAATGAACTAAGTGTTGGGTAAAATCAAAGCTGTCATCTCAAGGAGCTTAATTATAGTGGCTGTCAACATATTGTTTTTATGATACATACTTGTTTATACGATGCATATTTGTTTAGATGAATAAAGCACCTTAAAAGGAATTAGAATAGATTTACTTAGTGTTTTTTTATTTCTATATGCTTATAATCTCTTCACATTCTGACATATTTTTTTCTATTTATATGGAATTAGCATAACATGAACTTTGCTTAGTACAGGTTCTGTCTCTCCCACACACAGAGCATTTGACTAATGGAGGTGGTGGGATCACTGTGCTATAGATATTATGTCTTTAAGGTCCCATAATGTAAAAATGTGTAATGAAGAATGGGTGAAGAAGATTAGTTTTTATGGAAAATACTGAGAAGGGTTCATGTTTACAGAATAAAAAGCCAAAAAGAATAAAGTAACGTGGCCAACCAAATCCACTATGTGTGTTGTTATCATGAGAACCATTGGGAAAGAAAGTCACATCTGTCCCACATCTGGTGCTCTGGTTAAGATGATTACTTAGTAGCACAATTATAATTTTTCCTGTTGTTTTCAATTTATACTGTGTTTTATTTCTTACTGCCAAGAGGAAAAAGATGAAGGCAAGTGGCCTCCATTCCTGAGTAGTAACTGGAATTCTTGTGATCACTCTGAAAATCAATTTCTCTTGGACTAAACAGTATGAGATGAAAGTGATTAATTATGTCCTCACTCTATTGGTAGAATGTGCGGTATTAACTCCCCAAATCTCAGCCTTGTCCAGATGTGAATATAAATACATAATGTAGAATCAATAAAAAAGATTTAAAATTATCCTCATCTGATATTTTGGGGATTATCTATATAATAGGTCTTCTTTAAATAAAAAGATAATTGAGAGTTGACTAAGCATACCGTCTATTTGAAAATTCTCCATAGATAGACACGTCAATGATTTGAAAATTTTCCTGATACACATATTGAAGATTTTCAGAATTTCAAGAAGTAGATGTTTCCTTTAAACATAAGTAAACCCAGGAGGGTTTATGTAGTTTGGGTAACTCAATGAAAAAGCAATGGAATAGTGTGGATGTTTCTGGAATTAATGAGTTGGGGAACAGTAACTGTAAATCTCACCAAAGGATCAGAAATTACTGAATAACAGCACCCTCCTCTCATCTTTCCGATGGAGGCTTGATTCACATGTTGATTATTCATGAAATTGTGTCATTCATCTTTATTAAAAAGTCAAAAGACACAGTAATTCCTAAGCTCTTGACATCAAGATGCTCTCATCTCATATATTCTCAGAAATAGATGTTGAAATCAGTATTATATATTATTTGTTTTAAGAAATGACACTTTGAACCAGCTTTTCTCTGGAATTCCATTCATTCAATTCTGAATTGGTTACCTTACAAGACATTAGGTTGACAAAAACTGTCATGAATTTCTTCATAGTCATGTATATGGGCCTTCATAAAGCAACCAAAATTCAAGTTTTTATTTCCTTGAGTCAAAAATAAGTGTTACCATGTTAACATTTTGCAGGTTTCATTAGTTTTGGATTTCATGCTATCTAGCTCTCAGGGAGTCTGGCTGCCTCAGGACTTGCTGAAAGAGAATATAACTTCCATGTTAAACTCTGTTCAGTATGTGATCCACCGAAAAATGTGCTACAAATGTTTTGTTTCTTAGAGAAGAGGTAAATATTAATCCCTTTAGGGGAGATCCTCATCAAGCCATCATGGTCATTTTGCCACTGACTAAAGAAATACACCCTGCATGAAAATTATTTTGTAAGTATTTGTGTGTGTGTAGGAATGAAAAATAGATGTGGAAAGGAATGAGATAAAGAGTACTTAACCCCCTCAGTGAAGAACTAAATTTCATTTCCTTTAGCTATCCTCTAAGCCAGTGGTTCTTAAGCAAGAATGTGCATTAGGTATTACTGGAATAGTAGGTTGAAATAGATTCTTGGATCCATTCTCGAAGACTCTGATTCAGTTGGTCTGGAATGGAGCCAGATAATTTACATTTTAACAAGTTCCTGGGTGAATTTATGCTCCTTTTTTGAGAACCATCCTGTGAGCAACACTGTCCTAAGTGCTTTTGGTTCCAGAGCTTCTTCCTTAACTGGTAACTCTTACCTTTGGAAAATAACCACACCGAAGTATTTAAAGAGAGCAAAACTGCTTTTGTTTATTGAATGATGTCACACTAGCAGGACTTCTGGCCTTGATTTAACCTTACTAGTACATTTTTCCTTATTGTTACAAAAAAGCATAAATAGTCTTCTTGGGTGTGATGTGATTACTCTTGTGTTACAGAAAATATTGATATTCATGTTGCTGTTAAGAAATGAATTTATTAGAGTCTTAAGTTTTATTACAATCAAGCCTGGGGGGAGCTAGTGGAAGAGCCTTGATGTGTTCTCATTAATTGATTTCAAACCTCTTATATTTTAGTAGTTCTAGAACATGGGGTGAATGTAATTTACCATGACAAGTAACTAGTAAATGTGATATGGGGGAATAGATGTAACTCCCAAACCTGCTAGGTATATGAAATGTGAGATTGTGTTCTCTAAAATCAAAGAATGAATTCTAGGAACAACTGAGGTTAAAAGTAGGAAAAATTTATTGAGAGAAAGTTAGCTTCTGTATAAGAGAGATAGAAGGGGGACTGGAAAATGGGTCCCCCCATTCCGCTTTTCAAAGGTGTTTTATTGTGCAAAGCCACGAGATGAAGTGGGTACAAAGTAGGACAAAACTGTAAGACCCACTGGAAAATTACAGGGTGGGCATGAGGTGGGACAAAACTATGACCAAACAATAAGATTACAAGTACAGTCACCCAGATAATATTGATTAAATGGGGATCAAATGGGAAAACAAGTCACATACAAGGAATTTCCAGAAAGGAAATGAGCTAGGGACACTGATTCATTTAGAGTATCAATCACTGCTGTTCATCTCCAGGGGAAGTAGTACCTCTTTACTTTTTATAATGGTAGCCAGTGAATATGCCTCAATTGTTTTTCTGTGCTGAGGGCCCAGCTTTGTCTAACTGCCTTATAATAATTTCTAACTAATTTAGCTATCTGTAAAATATACCTTTGAGATTAATGGTTAAATTCCACAGGTATTCCTAGAATTTGAAAGTCAGGATGGCAGAGTGGCTTTCAACCTCACCTGGATGTTGAAATTACCCAGGTAACTTCAACAATATTGATGCCTGGGTCCCACTACTTAAAAGTTGAAAGTTAATTGGTTTCAGGTTGGGTCTTGACATGAGAGGAAAGGAGATTGTTAAGGAGGGATGTGCAGACAGGGGACTGGCAGCATCTCTTCAGATCTGCTTCCATGTGTTAGTTACAGTACCACCCAAGGTATAAATACTCTCTCTAAACTTCCCATAAGCTCACAAGAGAGCTTTGTTCCCTCTTCATCTAAGGAGGAAGGCTTAACAAAAGGGATAAAGTAACATTCCATAACAAGTGGTTGTTTAGTAAATGGGGTACTGGCTGTTATAATGCAGGCCAGCATGGCCCTCATTTCCTTCTTTCTCCTTATTCTTCCAGGGGAACTAGATGCTTCTCTCTCTTTCTTATTTCCTCTAGTCCTCTCTCCTCCCCCTCCTCCTCTGTTGGCTTTTGTTGTTATATTTTAAAAATCTGAATACCATGGGGCAGGGGATTTAGCTCAGTGGTGCCGCCACCTGCCTCGCAAGCACAAGGTCCTGAGTTCAATCCCTGGTACCAAGAGTAAAAAAATCTGAATACCTTGGGATAAGTGACAACCTCTAACCAATGTTAAGTGGCCATAGTGCCACAGGAGAAGAGAAGTACCCTCAATCTGTATCTTAAGTACAGATTTCCTGTAGCACCTTGGTGTTGGAATTGGGAAAATATGAACACTTCTGGAGATGAAACACCAGCTACATCTCCAAACATACCTAGAGCTCTTTGGCTTAACCTGCAGGGAAGGGGTGTTGAAAGGTAGGTAGATAGTCTAGACTCAGAGCCTGGCAACAGTTAGTGCTGTAGTTACAATTGAAAACCATGATCTCTTCACATAGTTGTAGGGAAGAGATGAGGGTAAGCCTTTCAGATGGAAGAATAAATGAACCACTTCAGAGAGAATACTAAAAATATTACTTGTCTCTAATGTTAGGGAACATATGTAGTGGAAATTAATGCACTTGAAAACAGAAAAGCAACTTTCTTGCATGCATAATATATTAATAAAGCTTCAAGCTTTACCATTACAGAGCTCTTTTACATAATCTATAATCTGTTCTATAATCTCACTGAATCTTCACAACATCCTTTCAGAGTCCTAGGGAAGGTCAAAATAATGATTTACATATTTATAGGTGTGAACAAAGTTTTCTTCTAAATGTAATACAGCTATCCAGAAAAGTTGTCCCCCCCACCCCTTAAAGAAACCCAGAGAAGTGAAGTAACTTGCTCAGGGTGGTTGATCTAGTAACTACAGGAGCCTAAGATCAACACTCAGACCTAGGACAAAAACTTGACTTAGATTTTTTTCCCCCCTTACTTGTTTTGATTTTAGTACTATATAGTACTATGTGTTGAAGTGGGCACCCTCTCTTTGATTTTAATAGTCACTTCTGTTGAGCCAAACTTGTTACCATTTTGTATAGAAGCAATTATTTCTTTTATCTAAATGTCTATATAAATAAAAAAATTAATAAAGGCCATGATTCAACTAAAATAACTAGACCATTAAATTAAAATTATCATTGAACTATTTTTCATATGAAGACCTTAATGTCCTAGTCTAGTTATTTATTTGTTTTTCTGACAGTACTTAGGATTGAACCCAGGGCCTTCCCACTGAGATACATCCTCAGCATTTTTTAAAATTTAAAGAGACTTCACTAAATTGCCCAGGCTATGCTCAAACTTGTGATCCTTCTGCTTCAGCCCCAGAAGGGTGGAATAGTAGGCACAGGCCACAGTGCCTGGCCCAACACACCTTTCTTGCATCAAATTCTGGAGTAAACTGACTTAAACTTTATTTAATCATGCAAATTAATATTTAAGTGAAAGAATTTCTGCTTGTCAACTGGGCTCAACATTTGTAAATACAAAATCATCTTCAAACATTCTTCATTTCTTTTTTAAGTGCTTTCTACTGAAAGAGCATTATAACTTTATGAAAATAGTTTGCTGCACTGTATAAAAACATTGTTTCAAGCAGGGCACAGTGACACATGCCTATAATCTCAGGTACTCAGGCTGGGGCAGGAGAATGGTGGGTTCCAGGCCACCTTGGGTCACTTAGCAAAATTCTATTATATTTATATACACTTCAGAAATTTTTTTCCCAGCAAAATAGGGGCCTTTTGTGAAGTAATTATGTCTTTGAATTCTTGTAAAATTGGATTTGTCACATTTAGGTCTATATTATTATTCTTAGCTTTAAAGCTGCTTAGCAAAATGAGATTTCTTTGTAAATAGGTTATAATCTTCCAAGAAAGGTTCTACATTTTTAATTGAAAGACATATGAGCATATTAAAGTGTTAATATTTTCTGAGTAGTTTGTTTCCATGTTGAATTGGGCCTATTTATTGTTTCTTTTACCCCATACAGTAGATATCTATTTTTTTAAAGCAATATAAATTCTCATTTGAAAAGAAGAACATACTGGATAATTTAGAGACACTCTTGAGGATTTTCAGGTGTTTTTTGATACCTTCTCTGCTGAGGCCAGGAGGCTTCCATTCACCATGAGAGTTGGCTTAGGTGAAGCCAGTCATTTCAAAAGAATGTATTAATTTATTTCTGTCCCTGTGAACAACAAATCCTGTAGGGTCAATGACTGAAGTGTCCTAAAAGCCCATTATTCAGAACCAGTGTAACTGAGTAGGCCACTCACTGGGCACAGTGAGGTAGTAATTACTAATCCCTCTTTATATGAAATGATGAGGTGCAACATTAGAGGCAATAAATGATAAGCCTAGGATTCACATTCACTTCTGATTAACTTTGAATGTATCCTTCAAAATTTTCCCAGGTCTTCTCTTCTCTTTATTGGAAAGGACTGTTTTGTGCATTTGGGGCAGGGTTGGAAAATTTGAGATTTTTTTTCTCTCAGAGAAAACTATCCAAAGGTGCCTTTGGGTGAATAGTCTTATTTCCCCTCCAGGGGATGATTTGAGTTGTCAAATCTTCTAATAGAGGCCATTTGAGGTCAGCACTGTCTACCTGTATATTATTACATTTCAAAACTTTTTAATACTGGACAATTAAAGTTAATTATATAGTTGTTTATCCCTTGAGGACCAAAGTGTTGCCCATTCAGATAGAAATAATATACTCAGGATGAAAGGTAGCATTTGCTGCTGATTCATCAAGTGGAATAATGCATATTTATAAATATTCTTTTTTTATAATATTGGAGAATGCTAAATAAATCAGTAACAAGTAAATGCAATGGGAAGAAGAATTAATAGTCACTGTGATTTAAAATTGGGGTAGTTATATTATCACACTATAGTAATTAGGGAATATATATGATATATATAATATATATCATATATATCTTCACTATATATATATATCTCTTCACTTTAGTCACCATAAAATTATTTTAGTCTAAGAATCTGCTTTATAATTTGTAAGCTATTTTAAAACCAACTTCTAAATAGCAGACTTTCTTAATTTGCTCATCTGGCATATAAAATAGAATTACTAAATATAGCAAGCTGAAAGAAAGGAAGCAGTGGCTTTTATTGAAAAGAGTATTTAACATAGAATTAGGACTGGAACCTTGACTGTATTCCATGTAAAACTGGAACTCAGCTTATTTCATAGTGTGTTGAGGGCAGTAAACTGTATCATTTTCATTTAATACTCTCTTGGATGGTTCAGATGAAGGACACAATATGCTTGCTGTGTAACTATAGATCTTAGACAATATTATTATTAAGAGATATACTTGCTGGTCCTAATACTTTCTCATTTAGCAATGTGGTTTCTTTTGACTAGTCCACCCAAGAATCTACTATATATTTTTTCTACTTAAATTTATGTGTATATGTGTGTATTTGTACACACAGAAGTGAAGCAGAGCAACCAATGGATTAGAATACACAAAGTCAAATACCATGTAGGTTTTTTTTGGGGGTACCAGGGATTGAACTTGGGACCTTGTGCTTGCGAGGCAGGTGTTGGAACCACTGAGCTAAATCCCTGGGCCAGTGACTGTTTTGTTTTTGAGAACTGCATTTTATTTGAAATGCAAAGGCAAAATGGTTGCCAAATAATTTAATATTATAAACTCCCTGGAAAATTAAAAACCATAACAAAAGTTTTTTGTGTAAATATTTTAATAAGCAATACATTAGATTATTTAAACTGAACTCTACCTATGATTACATAAAATATAAAGGAAAGAAAAATACATTTTTGCACTTTGAGTAAAAGATTGAATTAGTTTATACTCTCTGCATTTTCCAAATCCTAAGCATCCTGGTTCATCTTAATGTCCTCATGAATCAGCATTTTGCTGCAGATAATGATGCTCATATAAAGAATGCAGTGCTTTGGATCTCAGTCCTCTTTCACAACAATCTCAAGGGCTCAGTGTTTCAGGTTGTCTATATCATTTCCTGCCCTAAAATGTTAATTAAAATAAGCTGCATGGATGATGGTTATAAAAACACTTAGAACCAGCTCCTTTGTTTTATGTTTTTTTAAAAACTAGTTTTTAAAATTCTGTGTTCTATAGTGAATTCTAAAAAATCTATCATATTTTCATTGCCAAAGACATGCCAAAGCAAAATTTGACTTTGATACTGAACCCCAAAATTTAATTTATTCACTTTTATCATTTATTATAAAGGATGCTGTCTGCTAAATTGGAGCACATCATATACTCAAGCTGTGGAGAAAAACAGAATTCTCCATTAGCTAGCAAATACTTCATGGTTAAGCTACCCTGGGTACAAAAGAACCACATATCCATCCTTCTTTTAATTCTAGACTTCAAACTAAATATGCAGTTTTCTGACTCATTTGATGGCAAATCTGATCATGATATAAACTTACTTAATAGCAGACCCTGTTCTGAACTGGCTTAAGGCTATTTATACCTAATTTTTCCACTTGGTATGGATAGTCATAACTGCTGCAGAAAGACTACTGTCTTTGGTCGTATGTTGCTACCCCAGACTGGTTATACACTCCAAAATTTTAAAAAATTCTAAGTTATAGCCAGGTGCAAAAAAAATCTCCCCTCATGAGTTTAGATTGTAGGTCTCTATTAGATATTTTCCTTGTCCTCAAGTATTTTGTAGTTTATAGAGGTGTGTGACAGGAAATAGTGCCCTAAAATACAATCCAGTACAGTGACTGATACTGAACTTGTAATTGAAAATTCTTTCTCTGTTCTTTTGGGATGTATATACATGTTTTCTGGTCCTTTTCCAGATTTATAAAACAGGGGTGTCTTTCCCAGTGACCTGGAAGCCATCCTTTAAAATGTAGTCACCAGGAAAAATAGAAGCTCTTTCAGTTTTTGTTGTCAGTAACTGTAAATCTGTCATTTGGCAGATACACATACACACACACATACACACACTCCTGTATAATACAAAACTATGAGTTTTACATGTAATATTTAGGTTGTGAATTGTGTAGTATAGGAAAAAAGCACAATTTGTTTCCAGTAAGTCTAGAGCCATAAAAGGTTTCTGAGGGTAATAGAACTGGTTTCCTCTTTTCTAAGCATCTCTGAATTTATTTTTATTAGAACAAAGCAAAACCACAGCCAATAAGGGAGCTTCTGTACATTACACTGAAGTGAACCGAAACCCTCCAAAGAATATGTTTTCTGTGTAAAAGAAAGCTATTTTGAGGATAGACTGTAATAAATTTAGAGCAAAGATCCAGATAAAATGTAGGTGGGTTTCACTTCTGCTCTTAGAAGATAAGACTTTAGGCAAACTTCCTAAGATCTATTAAGCCTGCTTTATTATGTGTAAAATATTAGCAAAGTAGCAATCATCTAGAGTTGTTAGAGGCTTGCATTGGATGATGCACATTCCAGAGGGTGTTTGACACATAGGAAGCATAAGATAAATGCTGCTTGGAAGGACCTGTTCTTTCCAGGCCTGAAGGATGAAAATATTATTAAGCCATGGAATCACATGAAATTAATTGTCAGCTATTCAAGAGAATCATTTTCATTACATATTGTATTTCCTGTTGACAGGCTAAGTTGTCCCACAGTTTTTTAAGATTTAGCCTCTAATAAATACAGCAATTATCTAATGAGTAAGCCATCTTCCACTGGCTTTGGCCTCCTTCACACAGACTAATATAGAAGCCTCTTGGCTGATTTATGTGAGACTTCTAGATTTAACTTCCAGAATTTTTCTAGAAAGTGGAGACAATTAGCATGGAATAGAAAATGACTATATAGATCTTGCTTTGCTGAGTGTAATTTGAACTTCGAAAGAAAATACATTCTTGCTAACAGGGTTGTGTTTTAAAGTACTTTATCTTATGAAACATGGATGGTTTATTAATGGAATCACTCCTGAGTGACTGCAAGTTTTATAGCTATGTTATTCAAAGCAACCATAAAGTGTGTGAGCACTTTGCCCTGTATTGTTCTGCATTAAGCAATGATAAGTCAGTATGGAGGGAAATATGTCATTGGATGATAGATATTCTAATTAGAAACTCTGACATATTTCTGCCATTATAGTGAAGTCATACTAGGTAGAAGAAACTATCACTGTGACCAAAAGTCACTGTGCATTTTAAAGTAGCTCATCTAATAGTCATGTGAAAGAGGGCCAGGGATTTAGCTCAGTTCTGCCCCTGCCTCACAAGCACAAGGTCCTGAGTTCGATCCCTGGTACCAAAAAAAAAAAAAAAGCAATTAAAAGAATTGCTAGCAGAGCCACATTGTGACTTTCAAGAACCCTAGGCATTTCTACCAACATGAGCCTTTTCTTCCATTAAAAAAAAGAGTTATAAATTAAATTCTGTCTTGGCATAAAAATGAGTATAATCCTGGTAAGATTCATTATTATACATTCATTATTATTAGATTCTTCCAGTTTTAAAACAAACTAAAACATTTTTGTGACCTCTCAAAGTAGCACGGATCCTAGGCACTATCCATACTGTGCTTTCCTTCTGGATAAATTAGCCCTGACTGCTAGTAAAATTGTGCTAATCCTTTCCTTTAAAAGCCATGCGTAGGGCTGAGGATGTAGCTCAATCATAAAGCAAGCAAAAGGCCCAGAGTTTGATTTCAGGATTGCAATTGCGGGGGGGGGGGGCATGTATAGCCATGTTCTCAGTCATACTCAGGGGACAAAAGGTCACCAATGTGATCCCTGCATTTCCATAAGCATAACTTTTAGGCATAGAGTAGAAGCTTGGCTTAGCAAACTACCAGCTTCTTCAACAATAGGAAAAAAAGATAAAACCCCACTTTTAGCATAGACTGACAATGCTCTACTAACTCCTTCCATCTTGGCCTATTTTCTCTCCATCACTACCCCAGGCTACAGGATCTCATGCTTCACAAAATGACAGCAAAATCATTGAAAACTATTTTCCTCCCTTTTCTTGTACTTGAAAAACCTTAAAAGCCACCAGTTGTTTTTTATTTTTTTTTTTGGCAGAACCCATCTCAATACTCTATTGCAAATATACAGACTATCCTCTGTGATCGTGAGAGTGGAAAAGAGCCCTTACTTTGGATTAAAATAATAATTTGAAGTAAATTCTTATGCATTGATTGCTACAACATATGGTAATTGATAATTTTAGAATATGTTGCAAAGTTTTCCAATTAAAATAGAATATAAATCATGATGAGAAAATGATCTGAAACAAGAGAGATTAGACAGAGTGAAGACCATAATTGCAAATTTTAAAACCTGATTGAAAATACAGATCACTGCTAGAATTTTGCCACATCAGTAAAATAGATGAAAAGTTCAGGAAGTTTAAAAAATGAAGAGACCAAGATGACAGGACAAGTGTCATGTGACCTAGGGAACATTTTCACTCAGGTTGACTGACTTCAGGCATCTTCCTGAGCCTAGGACCCTTACCTTTCTTTTCTTAGAGCAGTGGTCCCCAGGTCCCCAACAGCCCCCTTCTCCCTGAATCTCACACCAGGAGGTGAGCAGAGGCTGCTTTCCATTGCTGGCATTACTGCCCAAGCTGCATTCCCCACCCACACAAAGTTTTTCCCAGGCTTAGAACTCAGTAATGCCTTTCCTAAGGACCTGGGAGCCATCCCTTTGAAAAGTAGTCATCAAGGAAGATGACTTCGTTTTTGTGGGAGGGTAGGAGCCTAACTTCTGGAAGTGCCAATTAGTAAACATAGAGGCCTGGTCATGTAGCCCAAATGCCCCGACCTCTTCCAGTACACTTGCACTAGCTTGCTTCAACTCTTAAAAACTCTCCCACCTTTTAATTCAGAGGAATTTAGTTTAATCTCTTCCATTGCAATAGTCTTGAATAAAGTTTTCCCTGCCCGTTTAAACATATCCAGTACAATTTTTCTTCGACACATGGAGGTCAGATCTTTTGAGAACCAATAAATGTTTAATAAAAATCCGTTAAATACTAAAGAAGAACCAGTAACTTGAAGCAGTAAAAGAACATTTCATGAGTACAAAGCGGTCGAGTCAGCAAACTAAAATGGCAAACTATAGGAATAACTAATGAAAGAATTCAATATATAGATATGGCAAAATAACTTGCATCCCAAGGGTAAAAGCCTTTATTACAAGAATTCAGGCAAAGGGGAAGAAGACAGCCCCCTTAAAGGAAAATAAGTTTGATTTGCTTCAGCATTTGGACAAAAATTATTTTTATTCTTGTTGATGCGATCACAAAACAACACAAATATCAAATATTTTGGAGAAATAAAATTTTAAGACTATTCACAAAGCAAATTTTGACTTTAAAATAGTATGTCTGAAAAAAACATGATAAAAGGGATTAAGTCAACAGATAATCTTTTTTATATTTCAAATACCAGAGAAAGATGTTAAATTTATTGAAAAAATTTAAAATTTCTTTTGAAATAAAGAGAGAATATTTACCTGAAAAAAAAATAGACAAAATAATACAATGGGTCAGAATAGCCATGTTACCAATAAAAATAACTAGCAATAAAAGGGAACATGGAAATATTTTTTAAAAATTTGTGACACAATAAATATAATGGGCAACCACTGTCAAAGACAAAATCTAACAAAAGTAAAAAGAATAAAGGTCCAATAGTGGGACAAAGAAATAAAATCCCAATACATACTATTTATAAGATAAAGTTTAGAAGTCACATATTATGACATAAAAGTTTAAACAACATGGGGAAAATATCAGGCAAATGAAAGTGATACAGAGATAGTCAATACTGAAATGTTCAACAGAATTCAGAAAAATAAAATGAATATAGTGGATTAATTTTATAAGTGGTAAGAAAATTGACATCACAGATAAATAGATGTCTTTGAATGAGTCAGAAAATGCACAATTTAAAACATAAAGAAAAACTCAAATAAAAGGATAATCAAATAATAAATATCAGCATACTGGATTTAAATGAGAGCTAATACAATTAACTTATATGTCACACTTGTTCTTTAGAGAAACTCACTTTATTCTCAAACTTCTATGCATTGAAGCAAAATTCATCCAAATGAAGCCACAGAAAATTTCTCTAAAAAGTCTAAGAACCCATTCCACTTACTATATCATTTATTCATAATAAACTAGTTATGTTTTATTTTATTTTTTTAAGAATAGGAAAAATTTATTGGGAGAAAGAAAGCTTCTGCCTAAGAGACAGAAGAGGGTCTGGAAAGTGGGTTGCCCACTTACCCCACTTCAAAGATGTTTTATACAGCAAAGACATGTGATGAAGGTACAAAGTGGGACAAAACTATAAGACCCAGTGGAAATTTATAAGGTGGGCATGAGGTGGGACAAAACCATGACCAACCAATAAGATTATAAGTACAGTCACCCAGATAATATTGATTAGATGGGGATCAAATGAGAAAACAAGTTGCATACAAGGAATTTCCAATTTAGAATATCACTGCTATCTTTCTCTAGGGGAAGTAGTGCTTCTTTTTATAATGTTAACCAGTGATTGTGCCTCAATTGTTCTCCATGTTGGTTCCTTGCTGTGTTGGCTCCTGGAGGGCTGGTTCTGTCTAACTGCACACAAGATACCTAATTAACTTACCTATCTGCAATATTCCCCCCTCTGAAGAAGTACCCCTAACTGCTGTGAGGGGGCAAAGAGTGAAGACTATTCTGGCTACTTCCAGCTGAAGAGGGTCATAGTTGTGATCAGCAGTTAGAGTTACTCTACAGAGAATCTGTCTAAAGGCCTTTGATAGGTACCAGGAATTGTCATGTTGGTAGCCATATAGTTTTGAGTCTGGAGGAGACAAAGCCAAAGAAACAGTTCATACATGAAACAAATTATAAGGTCAGCAGGATTGCTATGAATATAGCCAACAAGTGTTTCCATTGGGAGGAAGTAGTAATAGCCTCCCACAAAGAGGATAAGAAGGTCCAGGGGACTTCAGAATCCAACATAGAAGTCGTATTGCATAGTTTAGTAGTTATGACCTGTTTACAAGGTTGATCTGGTCGATCCCAGTAAAAGAAATCTAGAACATTTGTCATTGGTTCCATTTGTGTGACAGCTTGGAGTTTGGCACCCTCTAGCCAAGAATAAACAAAACTTTTAAGAAATTAGAGCATAAAAAAAATATCTAAGCATGAGCACACTAGAATGGAAGGGAAGGTTTCGGAGAAAGTCACACTTAGAAATTGAAATAGTGATTGTAACATGCTCTTAGATTCTTTTACTGATAAGATGTTATCTATAAGTCTGATACTTTGTCATAGGCCTCTCTAGTTTCAGCTGTAAAAAGATGAGGGACAATTTGAAGAACAAATTTCACTAAGAAATATAAAACTCTAGCTGAGCTCTTATAGTTTTTACCATAGTTTATTTTCTAATGATCCATAATCATGTTCAGCTACTGGTAGAGCTGGAAATTGCCAGAAGGGGTCAGTGAATGGAGCACCTTTTTATATCTTGCTTTATTACTATGGCATTATTTTATACCTCTTTTGGTTATTCTTTTCTGCTGGGTGTTTAAGACCAAGTTAAAATGAGACCTGTCAATCAGTATGAACCTCTTGGTATCTATCAAGGTCAGTTGTCACCTCAGGCATTACTTTGGAACCATGCATATAGCCTCTCAGCTCCTCTGTCAGTGTCGGAGATCAGGATGGGTCATGGCCTTGCTTGACCATGTTACTTTCAGTGAAAGCACAGGAGATTTTTTCCCTCTTGGTGACCCTCCTTTGGCACATGATACATTTGTCCTCTGGTGCCCAGCAGTCTCCCTGCTGAGGAGGTAGAGTGACTTACCAAAAATGTATGATCCTGTAGGAAAGGTTCCTTTGTGTCCTGGATCTTTGTTGACCTTGAGGGGGAAGGGTCAAAATATTGGCTGTCTTCTTAGCCATTTCTAGCTTTGGTCTTCAAACTTTAGTTGTTGAACACCCAGAAGAGAAGGTCAGTGACATAAGTATTTTAGTAGCAGTGAGCTAAACTATTGATTAACTATTATTATAAGGTTAAGACATCAAGCACTTTTGAAGTATAAAGTACAGTTAGAGGGCTGTTATTTTTTACCAACCATGGTTGTTTTAGTAGTTCAATCCCTGTAGAATTTTTTTTTTCTTTTTTTTTTTTTGGTGCCAGGGATCGAACTTGGGTCCTTGGAGCTTGCAAGGCAGGCGGCGGAACCACTGAGCTAAATCCCTAGCCCTGAATGTTAACAGACAACAGTTATATATTATAGAGAAACTTAAGATCAAGAGCCTCACATAGTATTTTAGCATGACAATCATGATGACATTGTCTTTGTAACCCTTGCATGTCTTAGTATGGAATAGTCTTTCAGTCAAACACCTTCATTTGATCACAAGACATTAAATGACATAAAGAAAACTCTTATTTGTCATCCTTTAGGAGGATGCCACCTAAAGAGAGCATACATATTGGCTTATAAATGTACCTTAGGAGTTCATAATGTCTAGCCTCTTAGTGTGACATTATTTCAACTGTTTGGTGACTGCGCATCCCTAATTGTGGTGACACATATAGCATACATCACATAAGTTTTTAAGATGACTATTATTTGACTGGTTTTCTCATGCTGGCTTGATATGTACCTCTTATCACAAGTAGCTGGAGTGTAAGAGAAAGGCAGATACCAGAGTCAAAAAAGATCATTACCATAAACAATATCTTAGAAGACCTGTACACCCAGAAGGCATGAATGATATTTAGTAACAGTGAAATAACAATGAATATCAATTGTATGAAACCCCTTGTCATTTAATTTTGTTTTGTACCAAAACCTTATTGTTTTTTCACAGAAAACTTAGCCCATGAGCAATGTATACCTATCACAATGATATGTTTAACGATGTATTTCCCACAAGGCTATGGAAATTATTGGGGTTCCTTTTGTGAACAAAGGCTGGGATAAACTTTTTCCAGGCAGCCACTCCTTTATTTACCAAGGGGAGTCCTATTCCATAGTCTTCTTAAGCCCAAGAGTCTTTAATTATCTTAACAAATTTTTAGATGACCTGTGAGAGCCAGACCATAACAATTAACACATTATTTTGACCAATGAGAGATTCCCAGTACATATACAATATGTACTGTATTTGTAAAACCAGTTGACATTATTTGGATCATCTGGCAACTTGGGGTAACCATGGCTTTGATTACATTTATCTATAAGCCAACTTGAGTTACAGGCAAACATCTTAAAACCATCTTAAAACATCTTAAAGTTGGGGATTTAGCTCAGTGGTTCTGCTGTGTGCCTTGCAAGCACAAGGACCTGAGTTCAATCTCCAGTACAAACAAACAAAAAAAATCCAAAATGCCAAAAGAAAAAAGCTCAAACATAACAGCTGTACATGTGGCAACAAATTGAACAGACAGAGAGACACACACATAAGACACTTGTTTGTAAACCAGAGTGCACTCAGATGTATTTGGTCAAGTTGAATTATAATAACTTTTATAATTTATAGGTTTATAATTATAAAAAGACTAGTTAGAACTTTGTAGATCAATTAACAGAGATCTGTTGTTTTGTTTTTTTCTTTCTAAGTTCTTTTATTGGTACATTTTAGATATACAATTCATTTACATTTATCATTGGGTATTTGTACCTGTACATGTTGTATCTTGGTTCTGATTTTTTCCCCATTACCTGTGCACCCTTCACCCCCTCCTGTCTTCCCTATTTACACACATCATTTACATTTTTATTTTTTTTCTTTTCTCATAGTTTTTCCTTTCCCTCCTTTCCTTT
>NW_004624917.1:349248-403068 GCF_000247695.1 Heterocephalus glaber
TTTTTTTTTTTTTTGTCAAGGCTCGTTGGAGTCCTGTATGTCTCCCTTATCTGTATGTCAAGTTCTTTTCCCCTGCTTAGGAAGTTTTCTGCCATCACATTGGTGAAAAGCTTTTTTATGTCATCTGCACTCTTTCTTGTTTCTTCATTGATTCTGATCAGTCTTATGTTATTCTTCTTTGCATCATCCAGCAGCTGCTGGACTGATTTCTCATGGTTCCTTACAATTTTAAGGAAATTTTTTTCCCTTGTCACTAATTGCAATCTTATCTTCTGTATCTGAAATTCTGTCCTCACATTGGCTCATTCTGCTGTGTATGCTTTCAATGGAGATTTTAATCTTCTGGAAATCTGTTTGTATCTGTTTTATGGATTTCATTTGTTTCCTATGTTGTGATTCCATCATGTTCCTCAGCTCCTCTATATTTTTAATCTGTGTTCTCTCTATATTTATTGATCATGTCTTTCACTATGGGCACAATCTCTGCTGTTATCTGAGCAATTATTTGTGATTTCATTTTTTCCAGATCCTCTTTTGTTGCCAGTTCAGGGAGTCCAGGTGTTTGAGTATCATATTGTTCCATCTCCTTTCCTCTGGGATTGTTGTAGATGATCTGGAATTCTGTTTTTGAGGCTTATTTAAGTGTCTTCTCATTTCAGTGGGTGAGGGGGTGCTGCTGGTGCCCACACGGCTCACTGCCCTGGGAGTCGTGGAATGGTGGTCCAGGAGCCTCCTTCTGGGTGCTGGGATTTTCTCACCTCCCCTGCCCTGGGAGCAGTGGAATGCTGTCCTGGGAGCCTCCGCTAAGGCCCATTTTAAATTCACTAATTATTTGAAACTCATAGGTTCTCTTAGCAAACACAATCTACATATTAAAGGCACTCTTATTGACTTTCTATGCATGCATGAATGAAGATAGTCTGGCTAAGATAGTCCCATATTCTAGATAACAAGTAAAAATAGAAAGGAAAGTTACTGATTGTTATTTTCCCTAGTGTAAGACAAAACAGTTATTGTGAGTTGCCTTAGTCTGACTTTCTGGAAGAAGTAGTCTGACTACAAGGGATTTTCAAATGAACTCCCAACAAATTGGAGAAAAGTTTAAGTGGAGTTTTTAACTCACTAGCAGAGAGAAAAAGCCCAAATAAAGCTCAAGCTGATTAAACACCCCCCAAAATCACCATACAGCATTTTATAAGTCCATAGTCAACATTCCAAAGTCCATAACCTATCAGAAAAGGCATTTTTATCCCCTGCAAAGGTAAATAATGAAGACCATACCTGGATGGGAGAAAAGATTCAGGTATTTTTACTCTATCAAAAATTTGTTTTGTACATTTGTCTGGATGTCTTAGTAGTGGTAGAGAAAGCAGTCCAAACATGTAGCTCAACTCTTAATGGAGGGTTAAGAAAGGGCTCTGATGGCATCATTTCAGATCACTCTGAGACAGAGGATATCTGATGATCACTGACAGAGTTCCCCTTTCACCTCACTGAGGAATCCAGATAGGGACAAGATGCAGAGATTTTTCTGCTGATTACTGAATGGGCTGTAGGGAACTAGTTTCTTCTGAGGGACCTTTGGGTATCTGCCAGAGGATAGTCCTGGCCATGACCCCTCAGTTGTCACCTCAGTTTCTGCTAGTTCCATACAGTCAGAGATCTGTCTCTGAAAGGAACCCAATTGCCTATCTGGTCAACATTCCACCCACCATTGGTGTCAATGGGAGTGGGGATTCACCAGAGGGCAACTGGAGAAACCTGTCCTCTTCTTTGAGAGTGGCAGCTGCCCTAAAGGCAATTATTAGCTGGCAGAGTAACCACTGTTTGGCATTCTATAAGGAACAGATAAAAGCCTGAAATGTCTTTATCTGAGCAGATTTTATGAGACCCATATTACAACATTTTTAGGCAACTAAGTCCAAATGCAACACATACAAAACAGGAATAAAATGTAATTTTAACAAAAGACAATGAATAAGAAAACCAAGAAATTTGCAAACATTTATAACAAATAACTTAAAATTAAGACACTTTTGAAACAAAAGCCAAAACAAAGGCCAGAATTTATGAAACAGAAACCAGAATCTATGAAAGAAATAGCCAGATCCTATGAAACTAAAAGTTACAATCTATGAAGCAAAAAGACCAAAGTTAGAACCTATGGAACAAAAGCACTCTTACCTCCAAGCAGTAATCTTGGTGGAAGACCTCCAAAATGATATAGGGGAAGAGATGTAATTTCCAAATCTACTAGATATCTAAAATGCAAGTTTGTGTTCTCTAAAATCGAAGAATGAATTCTAGAAACAACAGAGGTTAAGAGTAGGAAAAATTTATTGGGAGAAAGAAAGCTTCTGCCTAAGAGAAACAGAAGGGGGTCCGGAAAGTGGGTTCCCCAGACCAGTTATTTTTTTAAATGACTCAAAAATATCTAGTGCATCAGGTAGATGTAAGGGTTAAAGTTGAGTGTAGACTCACCCAGATTATGAGACTCATGGAAAGGTGAATGGATAAGGGGTGATATTTTCATAATGGGTGAGTTCACTGTGAGTTAGGAGGTGGGGCCCAGGTGGAGGTCCCTGGGGGAGTGCCTTTAGATGTATGTCTCTTTCCACTGTTCTTCCCCAGTTCTCTTCTTCTGATTGCCTTGAGATAAGCAGCCTTTTCTGCCATGATATTCCTGGCTTGGAGCAAAGATATGAAGATCTGAAACTGTGAGAAAACATAAACTCTCCTCCAAGTTGTGTCTGTATTTGGTCCCAACAAGGAAAAGCTGACGAATACAATTGCATCCCCCAGAAGCTATCAGCAATTGATTTATGGAGGCAGTAAACTCAGGGGGGGAAAACCTGTGAAAAAGTGAAGGAACTTTATTAAAGTGTTGAGAGGGGGACCTACAGTCAAGCCAAGTCTGTCCTAGTAGACAGTCTGGTGTGTGTATGAACCTATAGGGCTATCCCACCTTCATGCAAGATGTCAGATTTTGTATTGCCTTACCACTAAATCACTGGCTGTGTGTACCCTGCCCAAGGTAAGGCAGCTCTTAGGCAAGGACAATTTTGCAGAATGGGTGGACCTTTGAACTTACAGTAGTGGAAAGACATGGGCACTGAACAGTGAAGGGAGGTCTGTTTGGGGAATCAACATCTACTTCAGTTGTGCTTCCAGTTAAGATTAATTTTAGCTGCAAGAAAGGAAGTTCTGATGAAAGAGGTCTGAAAAGAAAGGATTATTTTCATGACACATGAAATCCAGAGGCAAGCAGCTTATCAAGGATATCTTTGAGTTTATCTGCTCTTTCTCCCTTCCTGCTGTTGTAGCCTAAGTATGTGGTTTCATCCTCATGTTGAAGATGATTGCTGAACCTTTGGACAAATGACCACATTCTATGTAGGAGACAAGAGAGACAAGTCAACCAGTATGTAGAGTAAGCTCTCTAAGATGACTTATGGATCTTTCCCGGTAGCATTATTGCTAGTCAGCCTAGAGTTCTTTTGCTCAGTTCAGATGGATATCATGAATTGGCAAAGTGCAGCTCTGCTAGCAGTCCTGAAGTCACTAGATGATACCAGATAGTGCTGGATGCCAACCACTGACTCAACTAACTGCTGGTCCCTGCCACTGCTGTCCATCACCATCCAATGGCACCTTGTGCTGGACATTGTACATTGACTCTACTGAGCGCTGGTCTCTTCTGCTGGTCTTCATTGGCTGCTGGTCTTTGGATCTCTTTGTGTTAACAGCTGTGAGTATTTATTGCTCTTTCTTTGGAAATGAACATTTTGTCCACACTACTCAGGATAAAAATCTCAAGTAGATTTACAGGACTTCTGGAGCCCATACTACCTGAGAAATAAATCACAAGCCACTTTACAGGAGTACCAAAGAGAGGCTTTATTTTATCCTGTGCTGCAGCACAGAGCGGTCAGTACACAGGAGGGAGTGCTCCTAGACTAACACCAGAGAAGTGGCTGGAGAGTGCTGCTTGTACAGCAGCTGAAGCCTTTTCCAATGAGATCCAGTGCTTAAAGAATGCTGTGAATGTCAAGTATGCAAAGAAGGGTCCCAGATTCCCCCTTTTCTGATGGAAGCCACTCCAGGGCAACCCCTCCCTTCTTCAAAAAGGCAACAGTAAGAGTATTGGCAGAAGTGACTGGAGTGGGAAAAGGACCCTACACAGCCTGGTTGCATGCATGCTGGAGTGGAGAATGGCAGTTTGATAGCCAGGGAAGAATCAGGTGCAAAGAGGAGCAAAGAGAAGTGATGAGGACGGTGGCCAGCTGCTGAGCAAGCCACACACCCCCACCCTCAGAGTGACATGTTTCCAGCTTCTCATTGGTCTCAGAATCACCCAGAAACTTCTAGTCATATCTACATGGTTAGCACTAGACCCCAGTTGTGAGGATGTGAGAATTTTAAAATCTACTTTCTATAGGAACAGGAGACAGCTGAGGTGGGGGATTTGGAATGGCTCTAAACACAGTATTTGCCAAATCAGTCAAGTTTACATTTGCAGTAAATGAGTCTCTTAATGTTTAGAAAAATAGAGATTCAATTATATTATGATATGCTTATAACAGAAATAGTACATATAAAATTAGGCAATAAATCTGAAATGAGAAGAAAATTCATTTATATAATTAGAGCTGAAAATAAAGGAACTAAATATTAAACCAAAAAATTTAAAAAGTAATATATTTAGGGACAAAAAAAACCCTTAAAAGCTAATGTTATCTTTAAAAAATAGGAACAAGGGAGGAAATGTTATTAATAACTCAGCATTTGCTCTTTGATGAAGTCAATAAAACAGAACAATGCTGGGTAAGACTTGTAAGAAAAGAAAGGGAAAAGCAATATATTAGAAATAATGGAGCCAATATAATACATATTTTGGGTGGTATTTCCCTAAGGAATAAAGAAAATGCTATGAAAGTTCTGTGTTTTATAAAAGGGAGGCCAAATGTGGATGAAAAGAAAGATTTTTAGTTAAAAGTAAAAGATGAAAATCTATTTCATAATTAATAGAAAGCTTTGGGGGGAAAAACGGATAAAGTAGCCGTTTAGTTTCAAAACACTGTAAGTCAAATTGAAATGGAAACAGCAGTCTGAGCCAAGTACAATAATCTTGGCACAATTTAAAAATAATTTTTGAGGGCTGGAGATGTAGCTCAGTGGCGCTGTGCCTGCCTGGTAAGTGCAAGGTCCAGAGTTCAATCCCTGGTACCAAAAAAAAGAGACAGTTTTCAAAATTTTTAAAAAGGTACATAGATATTACGTATTTTGCTTGCCACTAATTGTCTTGGGGAAAAAATGAAATACATGCATAGATATTCATGTGACCAAATATGCAATGTAGCAAGATTTATTAGTACTATATATAAAAGTACTTAATGCATTTAGATATCCAACTATAGGGGATTATAGTTTACTTAAGCAGTGGAGATATTGTGTGTGTGTGTATATATATATATTTTGTTTGTTTGTTTTGTTTTTTTGGTGCCGGAGATTGAACTCAGGACCTTGTACTTGTGAAGCAGGCACCAGCACCACTGAGCTAAATCTCTGGCCCTGGAGATATTATATTAATTAGGTGGAGCTTTGAAATTACTGCTTCTGATCATTTCTAATCTATAAATAGAGTGAGTTCATATGGTCCAACCTAATGAACGCCCACAAACACATACATCCTGATATTTTTTATGTGGCTATCTCTGAGTGGGGAGATTAGAAGTGATGTAAACTGTTTAATTAGCCTTGAAAATGGGAACAAAATGAACACATAATATACATGTGTTTTTTGTAATCCTCTACTAAACTGAATTTGCAGTGGAGAGACAATCCTTTGTGTAATTGTATTCTTGGTGAAGGGAAAACGGCAAGAAAAGTTGAATCTATGACTATAAAAATATTTATAGTGTAAAACAGAGTTTTAAATTGCAAATGAAGAAAGCTAGGGAAATAGTAAATTATTTGCCTCAACATGGGAAAGGGTTAAAGCGGTTTTAAACTTACTGTGTTTAATTTAATTTACTTTTCTTCTCTTCTGTATTCCCTATGTGGAGTACTTTTTCTTCTCTAATGTATTCAGTGTGGGGGTATCTGGTAAGATGTTGTTAGCAGATGTTAGGTCAACTTTCTATCTATCTTAGCATCCAATTAAATTTCATAAAGGTAGCTTGATGTGAATAATAATGAATGCTTCAGTGATGAATAGAGATAGACACTATAAGAGAACTTTCCTGTGTATAAATTTATAATAGAAGAGCATGATATTTTCATACATGATAGTAGCTTATAATGTAACATCATTACGTTTTACTGGTTCATTGTCCAAAATTTCTCAAATTTCTAGAATGGAGTCCTTGGCTATGTGAAATGATTGATAGACCAAGCTAGTGGGCTGCCGGGAAATCTGCAGTGCAGCATTGGGTCTATTTTCTTCTCTAGTGCCATGAAGGCCATGAGAAACCTTGGGCTGCAATGGTCTTTTGTGCAAAAGAAGATTGAAATACACATTTGCTCAGAAATCCTATTAGTGCTTCTGTTGAGGAAAAGGCAAAGCAAAGCACTAAAGTGCTAATGATTTGCCTACAGTTTTGTTTTATCCAAATGTTTGAATAAACTGACAGGAGTTAATTCTATAAAAAGCCTTTCTTTCACATTATTTCACTGATGTAACACTCCTTGATCCCATAGCATTCTTTAATACTCCTCTTAATAACAAAATGTTATTTTTGCCTACAGAATATTAGGGAATGAAACAGGCAGTTTGTACATCCTCTGTCTTTACTCATAGAGTAGATGTATATTTTAATTAGCCTCAAAATTATAATTGCTTGGGTTTTTTTTCTATTACATTTGTTGGTACATTTTAGGTATTCAATACAGTTATATTCATCATTGGGATCTTGTACCATTACATGATGTATCTTGATTCTTATTTTTTCCCCATTTCCCAGCCCCACTTCCTACTCCACCCTTCCCTATTTACAAAGACTTTGTTTCCATTTTTTTCCTTTTCTCATATTTTTTCTTTTCCCTTCTTTCCTTTCCCTTCCCCCTCTGTCTTTGCCTACTTCTTTAGACATTTTCTTCCTATTTCACAATATCAATAACAAATGCTGGTGGGGTCGTGGGGAGAAAGGAACCCTTCTTCATTGTTGGTGGGAGTGCAGACTGGTGCAACCACTGGGAAAATCAATATGGAGATACTTCAAACAACTAGGATTGGAAGTCCCATTTGTCCCAGCTATTCCTCTATAGGATATCTTCCTAAAAGAATTAAAAGAATCATACCACAGTGATGTATGTACACCCATGTTTATAGTGGCACAGTTTTTAATAGCTAAAACTTGGAAGCAACCCAATTGTCCATCAACTGGAGACTGGATAAAGATGTGGTTGTTTTTTTTTTTTTTTTTAATAAAATGTAGTACTGCTTAGCCATAAAGAATGAGAAACTAGGGACATTCATAGCTAAGTGGATGCACATTGAGGCCATATTCTTAAGTGAAATAATAGGACACACGTGTAAATACTGAATAGTTTCTCTGGTGTGAAAAACTAAAAGTGTAAATAATAGTCAAAATGTATAATTGATATTGCTTTGTTATTTTTACTAAACAATTTATTCTTCCAGTTGTGTGATGGATGTGCTAATCTCTAGTGAGATGAGGAAACTTTGGATACTGTTTACAAAAGAGATATAGTTCTTGGGTATGAATTTGGACTTTGTTTGAAAACTCGTAGACTGGTTGACCAGGAGAACATATTTTTCAATATTGTAAATAGATGGCTCGGGATTTAGCTCAGTGGCACTGCACCTGCCTTGCAAGTGCAAGGTCCTGAGTTTGATCCTTGGTAAAAACAATATTGTAAATAAATAAAAAATATAATGATATTGTAAATAAATTAAAAACATTGTAAATAGATGGATTTGGTCTTAATATTTTGTTGGCTGATGTCACACTTGATTTAAAGTTTTTGAAATACAACATATGGCATCCCTGAATACAATGCTGGCTAGTAACAAAGAGTTTTTAAAACCAGATGGGGCTTGGTCCGGGGATTTAGCTCAGTGGCTCCACCACCTGCCTCACAGGCACAAGGTCCCGAGTTTAATCCCCAGTACCAAAAAAACAAAACAAAACAAACAAAAAAACCAAATGGGGCTCTGTTAAAGAAATTGTTTTTGAACACAGCTTAAAAAAATAATGGCTGAAATATACATTCAAACTTATATGCTGTGAAATTGTTTTTTTCCCAAGAAATTAAAATATACTTAGTGGCACAATTTGCCAGCAAAATGTAAAAGTTTATATTTTCCTATCACACTGTCTTCCTCAAATATGTTCAAAAAAGGAGGCCTTTTTTCCCCTCAAAGGAATAAGTCCAAGAGAATTTTTGGAACCATGAAACAAGAAAGGTACTGGGGTTAAAATGTAGAGGCATGCTTGACTGTAAGCCTAATCCCAATTGTGTTTGTTCAACATTGAATTAGGAGATTGCAGAAGATCAAAACCCATATAATAAATTGTAAATATTTTATATATATATACATATTTAAAAAAAAATTTTTTTTTTGGCCCCCGGGATCGAACTCGGGACCTTGCACTTGCGAGGCAGGCAAAGGGACCACTGAGCTACATCCCCGGCCCAATATTTTATATTTTAAAGGGACACATTTTTTCTTATTTGTCTTTTTACATTTATACCTAGTGGCACACAATTCCCTTTAAAGGAATTTGAGAAATACACACCTGAAAGAGGACAATTTCTCAATTGAGCTTCATGTTTGACAAGAGCACTAACGGTTGATTACATTAGTTCTGTCACTTAGAGAAGGAGTATTCATTTCATGATCAAGTAGCCTCAAAACAGTTCTTTAAAATGAATGCTTCTTTTATATTTGGTAATTTTTTCAGTGCACACCAGGGTCTCTCTTGCCTGACCTTTCCCTTCAACTCTCCTTTTGACATTTCCATTAAACTGTAAAAAATTAGTGTTGACTGATTAACATCTCACTTTAAGAGCTCTACTAAAAGCCATATTCATGAATCAAAGTCAGTGTGCACCACTGGTAATTAACTTGACAAAATTCAGCTTTCCAGGCTAATCATCTTCTGGCTGCTCTATATAATTGCTGTCAATTCACATCTACTGAACAATTGGAGTCCACTAAATGGGAGAGGGAGGCACAAGAACTCATGATTAGGCCAAGTTCTCTTGCTGGGAACATGTCCTGATTAAAATTCTGGAGCAAAATGAGGAAACAGAAACATTCAAAACGTTGACCTGCTTGCCCCACATTTATAATTATGTAAATACTGTCTGTCACTATAAGATCAAACTGATGGTAGGGGGAAGTGGTAAGAGGCAGTCTAAAAATTGTCCTAGGGATTCTACATGAAAGTTTCTGAGCAAGACCCCAAATAGGTGGCAGACTACATCACATAGGGCATTGGGTTTAAAGAGTGCTAACTCCATGTTAGACATCTTCAAATGCTGGCATTTGGTAGCTATGGGAATTTTGGAGAAACTAATCAACTTCAGTCAGCCCATGTTTTCTCATTAAGAAAATAGAAAAAATAATTTTACAGAGTTTATACATTTCAAAGTTAAAGTAAATAATACCTTTAAGCCATTGCGTACAATTAGATAGATGTTCAATAATTATCACATATTGTATTTCTAATATCACTACAATTAATCACTACGGAAAAATCAAATGTTCTGGTTTCAATGTAATATGATATACAATAAATAAGCATGTTAAAAATACAAGTGAATTATAGATAAGATTCAGAAATGAAGAATCAACATCTGAATTGGGAGATCTTAAAAGAGGAAAAGTTGATTTTGGAGACATACTACAGAATATATCTTCAGAAAAAAATACTTTTCATAATTTATCAAGTAAGTTCAATCTACTTTAAAGATAGTGACCACAATAATGCAGCTGGAAAAGCATCATGTATAACTGAAAAACAATAAAGCATTTATTTTGAAAATTGTAAGATTTTGTAGTAGAGTACAAGAAGATTATACTGCAAAGGAAAGTTGGGTATGTATTGTGGATTGATGACATTTAAATCATCATGAGATATTCCAAAGTTTCAAAGTATAAATGTTTGTTTTTATAGATCAAATATTCCCAAACCAGAAAGTCCCAGATTTCCCATATTCCAACACTAGGTTTACCTTCTTGTAAATGTCTTTTTGATAGCCAAAGCCATTTATAAACTCTTTCCAGATAATATGAGCCTTCACATAGAAGACCCAAAAATCTCCACCAAAACTAATAAAATTACCTCCTAGAACCAATACAATTTTAAGCAAATTAGCAGGATACTAAATCAATACCGAATAATCAGTAATGTTCTTGTACCTCAAACATGAACCCACTAAGAAAGAAATTAGGAAAACAGTTCCATTCAGTTAGCTTCAAAAATTAAAAGCCTAGTAATTAATCTAACCAGGAAGTGAAAGACCTCTATAATAAAAACTGTAGTACTTCAAAAAAGGAGATAGTAGATGACACCAGAAAATGCAAAAACACTCCTTTTTCCTGAATAGGTAGAAGCAATATTGTCAAAATGGCCATATGACCAAAATTGATGTACTCAATGAATGTGATCCCATTACAAATACAAACAGGAGCCTTCACAGTACTGGGAAACACAATCCTAAAATTTATACAGAATTAGAAGAGACCCAGAAAAGCAAAAGGAATCTCTGGCAATGAGAGCAAAGAAAGAGGCATCACAATTCCAGATTCTAACTTATATTACAAAGCTACAGTAAAATAGCATAGTACCATCACAGCAACAGACATGTAGATCAATGGAACAAAATTAAAGAAGCAGGAATAACTTGAGGAGCCAAAAACATTCGATGGAGAAAAGAGAGCCTCTTTATCAAATGATGCTGGAAAAACTGGATCTCCACATGTTAAAAAAAAAAAAAAGGAAAGGAAACTAGACATATATTTCTGAAAATGTCTGCTGGAAGATTAAATAGTTAAAATTATTAAAGACATAAATGTAGGCAAAGACTTTCTGAACTGAATTCCAATTGCCCAAGAAATGAGACCAACAATCAACAAATGGAACAAGCTTCTGCAGAGCAAAGGAAACAACCAGTAGAATGGAGTGACAACTTAGAGTGGAAAGAAATGTTGCCAGCTACTCCTTAGGCAGAAGACTAATATCTAGAGTATATAAAGAACTCAAAAAAATTAGTCTCCTCAAAACAAAACATTCAATTGATTTCTCATGGTCTCTTACTATTTTTAAGAAATCTCTGTTTTCGTGGTCCTTCATCACAATCCTGTCTTCTATATCTGATATTCTATCTTCAGATTCTCTTAATCTGCTCTGCATGCTTTCAATGGAGTTTTTAATCTCCTGAATATCTGTTTGAATCTGCTGCATGGTCTCCATTTCTTTCTTATGCTGGGCATTCATGGCTTCCAGCATGGTTCTGAGCTCATCTATTTTTTTTTTTTATCAGTTTCTGTTCTAGATCCTCTAATCATGACACACACGTGTAAATACTGAATAGTTTCTCTTGTGTGAGAAACTGAAAGTGTAAATAAGGATTAAAAGGATTAATAATGAATAATTGATACTTTGAAATAGGGAAAGGTCCAAAGGTGTAGGGGTGATGGGAGGAGATGGGGAAAGGAAAGAATGGAAAGGAAAAATTATGAGAAAAGGAAAAAAAATGGAAATGAAGTCTATGTAAATAGGGAAGGGTGGGGGGTGAAGGGCACACAGGTAATGGGGAAAAAATAAGAAACAAGATACATCATGTACAGGTACAAGCACCCAATGATAAATGTAAATGTATTGTATACCTAAAATGTACCAATAAAAGAATTTAAGCAAAAAAAAAAAAACACACCTAAAAAAACAACAAAAAACCACAAAGCATTCAATTAAAAAATAAGCAATTGAAATGAATAGAAGTACAAATGACCACTGGATTAATGAAAAATTGTTTGGTATCTTTGGTCATTAGAGAAATGTGAATCAATACAACTGAGGGCCTGGGATTTAGCTCAGTGGCACCGTGCCTGCCTTGCAAGTTCAAGGTCCTGAGTTAGATCCCTGGTACCACAAAAACAAAAACAAAACAAAACAAACAAAAACTGAGATTTCATCTTACTCCAAAAAGAGTGGCTGTTATCAAGAAATCAACCAATAGCAAATGCTGGTGAGGCTGTGGGGAAAAAGGAGCCCTGCTCCACTGTTGGGGAGAGCATAGACTGGTGCAACCACTGTAAAAATCAGTGTGGAGGTTTCTCAAAAATCTAAAACTAGAGGTTCCATTTGACCCAGTTATTTCCCTTCTTGGTATCTTCCTGAAAGAATTAAAAGCAACACAGCACAGTGATATATGCACACCCATGTTTATAGCAGCACCGTTTGTAATGGATAAATCTTGGAAACAGCTCAAATGCCCATCAACTGATGAATGGATAAAATAGATGTGGGTTTTTTTTTTTTATATACAAAGGAGTACTGCTCTGCCATAAAATAGGATAAACTTGAGACATTTCTAGGTAAATGAATCCACCTTGCTACCACACTCATAAGTGAAATAAATCGGACACACATGTTCCAATATCACATGGTTTCTCTAGTGTGAGAAACCAAAAGGGTAAATCAGGACCCAAATGTATAACAGATACTGAGAAATAGGAAGAAAATGCTCACATGGGAATGAGAACAAGGGAAGGGGAAGGGGAAAAAGGGAAGAAGGGAAAGGAATAAAGAAAAGAATAGAAGAAAAAATGGAAACAAAGCTTTTGTAAATGAAGACAAGAGAGGATGAAGGGGGGATGGGATTGGGAAAAAAGAATCAAGATATATTATGTACAGGTACAAATTCTCTATGTTGAATGTGATCATTGTGTAGATCTAAAGTGTAGATCTAAAACCAATAAATTATGGTTTTACCAATAAATTATTGATAAAACCATAAATTATGTAGATCTAAAATCAATAAATTTAATTAAAATAAATAAAACAATAAATTTAATTAAAAAACAAAAAATGTTGTTGAGGTTGTAGGGGATAAGGAACACTTCTATGTTGTTTGTGGGAATGTAAAATAGTACAACCACTATGGAAATCAGCATGGTGAATCCTCAGAAAACTAAAAATAGATATTCACTTTGACTCAGCTATACCTCTTCTGGGTATCCTTCTGAAAGTAAAAGACATCATGTTATAGTGATACATGCATACTCATGTTTATAATAACACAACTTACAAAAGCTAAATATTGCAAGTAACCTATATGCTCATTAGTAGATGAATGGATAAAGGAAATGTGATATAGATAAATATATTAAAATATATATAATATATCAGCCATAAAGAAGGATAAATTTGAATCATTTGAGTCATTTGTAGGAAAATGAATGGACTTTGAGACCATAATGTTAATTAAAATAAATCAGGCACAAAAGGTTAAATATCTCATGGTTTCTCTTGTATGAGAAAAATTCAAATTATAATTTAAAAAGCAAAATAAAATATGGATGATAGGAAACGGAGATAGACATTGTGAAAATGGGAAGCAGATCTGGAAAAGGGGGAAATGGGAAGGAGGAGAGGGGAAAAGAAAATAAAAAGATCAAAATGTAATATGTATACATCCCAATTCCCTACAGTAGATGTATTTGTTATCTATCACAAACATATATTAAGTTTTAAAGGGGGGAAAACTGGTAGATATTTTTTAAGTCTTCCTAGTATTCTTAAGTGGCAAAAATTTAAAAGTGTATAAAAGATTCTTGGAAATGACATTTAGTTCACTCCAAGAAGGAAAGAAAGGTAAGTAGACTCTTTTAAATATTAAAAGCCTTCCTTTGTTGTGTTAAGGTATTGGGCCTCACTCCCCAGACAAAGCACTTGTGAATTTTGTCAAATTACACAGGTCTCGGGCTGACTCTTGAAGATTCCAATTCCATTTGTTTAGAGTAAGACTCAAAGCACCAAAAATTCTCAAAGACACAAGAGGATCTCAATTACAGGAAGGAGGAGCAAATACACTTCTTTCTCTACCCTGAAGTCATCCAAAGGAGAATAACAAAAATTTTAAAAATATAAACCATGTTTTTGACAAAACTTGGGGCATCTTTAAGTTTGAATCACAATGCAAGATGAAGTGTTGTCAACTGAAGTAAAGATCAATTCAGGGTATGAGAAGATACTGACAGAGAACATACGTAATTAGATGTCTCAGACTCAGCCAGACCACTGGGGTAGGCTAAGAGCAAATCAACAGTCCTTGGTTTGCGCCAATGGAAATGTATTTCAGCTGGTTGTAGGAACGCTCTTGACCTTCATTCACTGTCACAGGGGCAGGACAGGTGTATGTCATGGAAGGAATCACACTGTTTACCACTTTTGCAAGAAGAGAACCATGGAAGAAGCTGAGGGTAAATGTGAATTGTGATCATCCTGCAGCTGTCTGCCTCACAGATGTGTGACCAGAAAGGCCATCCTAAACAGACACACAACTCCCTGGGGAAGGGAGAGGAAAAGAGCAGAAATTTGTAAGCCAGGGCCACTTTCTTTTAAAGGGACCAAGACTTTAAATACACACAGACACCATCAATGTGTTAAAGGTGCACTTGAAAGGTTAAAATCATTGTGAAGATTTGTCATGTGTATATATATATATATATACACACACCCAAATGACAAAATGAACAAAAATATGCTCATACAGTATCCTAATTTGCATATAGGATATTCAAATTTATGTCTCAAACTAGGGAAATCAGATCAAAAGTAATATAGAAATTGAAATAATATTATAAATATCATTAAGGACCTTTGGAATATTCACACAGAAAAAATCAACAGCTGACAGAGTTCACTAATGTATTTCCCAAAGCAAAAAATATTATAGAAACTATTTCTAATCATAATGAAATACGGCTAGGAAAAAAAGAAAAAAGGAAGACCTACCAGAAAATAAAGAATTCAATACCAACAAGAAAAAAAAAAAAGACTCTTAAATGACTGGGTTTAAAAATGAAGTGAAGAGCTGGGTGTGGTGGTGTGCTCCTGTAATCCAGCACTTGGAAAGCTGAGGCAGGAGGACTGCCTAGAGTTCAAGGCCAGCTCGAGCTCCATAGTGAGACCCTGTCTCAAAACAAAAAGCAAAACAAACATAACACCCAAAACATCAACAACAAAAATGAGGTGAAAAGCAGATTACCTAGAAAATAAGTACAGTAAAGCATTATTTATAGGACACAGTTGAATCATAGTAACTAGAAACAAATTCATAGCCATAAATCCTTATTGATAAAATTAAAAATAAATGATTTTAAAGCCTAAGAAAGAATTTAATAATCTAAAAGCAGAAAATGAATGTCCTAGAGCACTTAGAAAACAGCACAGCCAATAAATCACCCCAGTAACAAATCTAATCAGATCAATGACTATAGTGTAAATATAACACAAAAGGTAAGCATGAACAAATACCATAGAAGCAGAAGATATTAAAGAATTGCACAAGAGTATTATCCCCAACATTTTAAAAATAAGTTTTAAATCCTATAAGAAAGTGTTTTTCTAAGCAAATATAAACTAGTGAATCTGAACTTTGAAAATATGAACCAACTGCAAAAGAAAAATTACTTTTTCCTGCTGATATTCTCTGCAAACTCTCCAGCCTAAGGCTAGGCTTACTGGTGGATTTCATCAACTCTTTGAGAATCAGATGTACTTCAAACATATTTTCCTAAATATGGGAAAATAAAGATTTACAGGGCCAGGGATTTAGCTCAGTGGTTCCAGCGCCTGCCTCGAAAAGCGCAAGGACCCGAGTTCAATCCCCGGTACCGGAAGAAAAAAAAAAAAAAGAAAAAAAGATTTACAATTATATTTTGTCATCCATCATGACAGTAATATCAAAATATGACAAAAATTGTATGGATGATGACTTGAAGCAAAATTCAAAATAAAACATTAGCAACTAAGGGCTGGGGATTTAGCTCAGTGGCACCATGCCTGTCTTGCAAGCACAAGGTCCTGAGTTCAATCCCCAGTACTCCCCTCCCCCAAGTACAAACATTAGCAACTAGAATGGAGCATCACAAATGAAGTGCAGTACTCACTCTAGGAACCCAGACAGCTCTGTATTGAGGTAGTGCATTGAGACAGCAAAAGGGAAAAATCATGTAGATAACCCAGATGAAGCATTTACTGCAGCTTCCATTCTCACCCAAATACTTCTAGTAACAGCAATGACTTATTGATTCTTATTAGATAAGTTATAAAACCCAAAGTGATTTTGAAGAATGAATAAGGGAGTCCTGCTGTGTTATGGTTTGCATTTGAAATGTTCCCCAAAACTCATTAGCTCAAGGCTTGGTTGTCGGATGATGGGCTTTTAGGGAAGTGACTGGACTTGACAATTCTCACTTCATTAGCAGATTGATAGCATTAGAGAAGTGATGGAAGCAGGAAGTGGGTCCCCGTTTTAGGGAGTAGAACATGGAATGTGACCTTGGGGATTGTATTCAGCTCAAAGCCCTTCTCTCTTTCCCTGTCTTTCTGCTGCCTGGCTTTCCTGGAGTGAACAGCTTTCCTCTGCCTTGTCATTCCACTCTTATATCCTACAGGCCTAAAAACAATGAAGCCAGTTGACCATGGACTGAATCTTTGAAACCCAACGTCAAAATCAATCTTTCCTCTTTTAAGTTTATTTATGGGAGGCAGTTTGTTACAGCAACAGAAACCTACCACAGTCACCAAACTAGACATAAATTCCTAATAACTATGAGACTATATTTTCCCAGAGTGTACAATGTTCCAATTTAACAGGACAAAGAGCTTAGACACTTATGTTGATATACAAAAGAAATGGAATAAAAGGGAACTAAGTCTTCAATACATGGTACTAGTAAAATTGGTGTTGTATCTTGGAGGTTAGGGAACAAAAATCTTTATTTCACATTAATAAAAGCGATTAATTTCAAATCAAATTTTAAGAGTAAAAAAGTTTTCAAACTTTAGAAAAACAATATATAAGAATTTATCTTTGACTTCCAAGTTGGGAGGCATTTTTAAGTACATTTTAAACTGAAAATACCATAAAAGGAAAGGTTAAAAATTTTGATTTGTTTGTCTAAGTGTACTATTAAAGAAAATTTAAGGTCATAATCTGGGAAAAGTTATTTTCAAGACCAACAATAAATAAGATATAAAAATTGTAAAACTCAAAAATTTGACCCATTAAGAGTCAAAGATTCTGAATAGATATATCAGACAAAAGGAAATCTCATTGGTCAATAAATATATAGCATGTTCAATATCACTAACACTGAAGGAAAAGCAAACCATAAAGATTTAACATTTTTTGTCTACCAAATTTGCAAAAATTAAAAAGCTTAGCAGTGGGATTTTGTTTACATAGCTGATGGGATTCTGAATTAGTAAAAGCACTTTGTTTGTAAAATGTGTTTTTTATCAGTATGTTTGCAGTACATAATGATTGCATTCACTATGAGGTATTGGCATATGTACCTAACACATCTTAGTTCTTTTTATGTCCTCTTCCCGTCCTCTTTCTTTAACTCTTGGTCTGGAAATAACTAGAATGGTAAAGATTCATAGATTCTTCAAACCAGAAGCTTTACTTCAAAACATACTGTGATACCTTGGATTCCAAACTTAATTTGTTTTAGATTTGGGGGGAGATGGCTACGTTTGTGTTTGTGTGAGGAAGATGGCCATGGTCGTGTTTGTCACCCAATGCAGAGTTTGTCCACGGAAGCATTTTGTTTATGAACTGGATTGTTTGCAAACAGAAGTGCTCATGAACTGAGTTATTATTGTATATGTTAGAATCCAACAGTGGTTTCTTTTTGGTGGAGATTGAACCCAGGGTCTTCACACTGACCTACATCCTAACCCCATGAGTTTCTTCCTCTCTCTCTCTGTCTGTCTCTGTCTTTCTGTCCCTGTCTGTCTCTCTGCCTCTCTCTCTCTCTCTCTTGTTTTTTGAGGCAGGGTCTTGCTAACTTGTTAAGTTTCCTAAGTTGAGTTTGAACTTGGAACCTCCTTTCTCAGTCTCCCACCTGGACTGCACGTTACCATCACACCAGGACCCAGGCCCTAATTCAGACCAGTTAGTCTGAGGCCCCAGAAATGCTCCTCTGGCTTCAGTATGTCCTACAGCTCCCTGGGCAATTCTGCTGTGCAATGGAACTTGAAAAATACATTCAAGAGAATCACTAACATATACATAAGAAACATAGGAAGAAATGTTTTAGGATATTAATCTTGATCTTATTGGTAATAATAAAAAACTGCACTTCAAGTGAGTAAATTACTTGGATTATCCATATAGATACATCTCAAAATATAACATTTAGTTTAATAAGCTGGGTTCTAAATGAAACACATCATTAATGCAAGTTTTAAAGATATGCAAAACTGTGCTTTAAAATGTTATGATTACATAATGTGTAGCATTTAAAAATGTATAAGAATAATAAAAAACAAATCCAAGGTATTTTTAAACCTAAGGATAAGGTCAGATTTAGCAAATAAATTTTCTATTGCATTCGAATTTCATATTGCATGAGATTTACATTAAATATTTATGTATTCACTGTTTATCTGAATTTCAAATTTAACAGGGAGTTCTGAATTTTATATGGCAGTCCCACTCAGGAAGGGATCTAAAAAGGTAAACAGGAGCTTCAACCATATCTAATTTTTAAAATTTCTTGAAGAAAAAAAATATGCAGCAAGTATAGTCAAATGCTAGAATTTGACAAAGGCCGGTGTTTAGTGCAGAGTTATCCATTTTGTAATCCTCCATATTTCCATGTATTTAAAATACTGTTGTAAAAATATTTTCCAAGGAAACATAGTGAATGACCAAATCTCATTTTTGTAATAATAGTTCAAGGGGACACTGGCTTTAAATAAACTTAATAAATGTCCAAAATCTATATGAAGGAAATACATTATTGAAGATTAGGAAGGAAGATACAAATAGAATGATAAGCCATATATCTTGTCATAGGAAGATCTGTGGTGTAAAGAACCCTGTGCTTCCTATGTTAATACATTTAATGAATTTCCCTCAAAGTCTAAATACCAATTTTTGTGAACTAGACACAATACAGATTTTTTTTTTTGGTGCCGGGGATCGAACTCCTCATCACCTTGAGCTTGCAAGGCAGGTGGAGTGCCACTGAGCTAAATCCCCATCCCACACAATACAGATTTTAAGCTTTATAAGGATTTGCAAGCTCTGCTAGATAAATCTAATAACAATAAAAGTAAAATGTGGCTAACCCAACCTTGCAATAAAATGTATTATGAATCTAACATTAAAACAGTGGTGTGTTGAAAAAAATCATAATTGCATTTACACTAAACTTATGCCCTCTATTTTAACACACTGGGCAGTTACAGAAGTAAAATTGTGTCAGTCATTGCATACATGGACTTACTCCTAATACATTTTTGAGTGTGTGCTTATCATCATTTCACTCTTTGTTTCAGTTCAGATTTCCATCATCCTTCATCTGGGTACTACAGAAACTCTCTACTTGTCTCTATACTTATACTATTGTTTCAAGTTTCTCTTTAACCCATACAAAGTGATCAAATGCAAACAATACTGTGTTCCTTTACTGCTTAAAGGGGTCCATTCCTCTTCACTGCACACCAGGCAAATGTCAAGCCCATTCACACAGAATGAAAGACATTTCAGTACCCAGCCTCTGCCCCTCTCTTCAGTCTCATCTGAAGTACTCAGTCTGAGAGCTTCTCTCCAGCCCCTCCTACACAAGAGACCATTTCTCACCACCTAGAATTTATTTTCAACTTGCTTCCTGTGGCCAATTTTCTAAGAAGACTAACTCAGCTACCTCATTTGCCTCTCTCCAGTGAGATGGACCAAATGCAGCCCCTTTGGGTACCTCCCCTTGAGTGTCTCTATTTTACATCTTACAGATGAATTTTGTCTTAGTTTGTTTATGTACCAGTCTTTTCCTCTACTTACTTAGTGCACTCTTCAAGACAAAATTTCACTGATATTTTTCACATAGTTTTAGGCATAGAGTATATAAAATTGATGCTTAATAAATAATTAACCAGTTAAATCTCGAAGTCCTTTTAATAAAAAATTTCTCACACGCACACATGTCCAGACCATTGATATCTCAAAGGAGCAAACACTCAGCTTCCTGGAATAAATGGGTCAACAGAAGTTTTATTTAGTATTATTTATATCCATCATGTGTTTGTTTGCCTCACTTTAAATCAGCTTTAATAATTCTGATTTCTGAACTTCAGTTTAGCTGAGAAAGAATAAAGCATGATTCATATTCATTTTTCAATTGTGGCTCCAAGAAAATCCATTCATTTTTCTTTGTATTTATATGCAAAAAAGTAGCATGTCCTTTATCACAAAAAATATAAAAATGATGTACTGAAATAATGGAATTGATTAAAAACAATCTTATCATTTAGCTTTTACTGCAAGACTGTTGAGCATTTTTCTCAGTGAAATATTTAAAATTGGATCATTTAAATGTATTTAGTTTCATTTTAAATGCCATCTATTTGTACTAGATATTATAAATATCACCTTATTACTTGAAATAACCTGAGAATTAGATATTATACAGGTAAGGAAATATGACATGGAGTTGAGAGATAATTTCTTTGGTGCTACAAGTTGCACATGCCAAATCTCAGAGAAATAAACTATTGCATTTCTCTTTAGATTTATTTTCCTTGATTCTAAGTATTAGTCCTAATTTACTTATCTTTTGGAATAGACATTTATGGATGTGAATAAATACTGTTAGATGAATAAAAATTTAAAAGAAAAAAATTAAATTATAGAAATGAATTTATAATGTATTACTAATTAAATGCATTTCAAATTCTTATTTTTAAAATCTTCTTTGAGAGGAAATTTTCCTTTTTTTTCTACCGTTTGGAAAAAAAGGCTAGGTTTTTAAACTTTCCAAGATTTTCACGTTTACTCCGAGCAAATGAAATTAAACCATTTCCAGTTATAATAGTACTTTCTCTCAAGTCAGACAAACTGGCCCAATAATATCACATTACAGTGGGAATTTGGCCTAAAATGTTTAAAATATAACCCATGTAACCTAGCCACAACTGAAGGGCGCCAATAATGCTCTCCTACTGTTTCATGAGAAAAGGAGATTCAGGGAAGTTCTATTTATCGTTCTCTTTCACTGACCAGCAAGGTGACTGCCAAGTTGAGGTTCACAATAGCTTAAATGGGCTAAAACTAAAAGCATTTGGGAGGGTGGTATTTCACCATAGCAGCTTCATTGTGAATAGCTGAACCAAGAACTACACAAAGAAGGAAAAAAGAAAATTCTTTGTCCTTGTTGCAAAGGATTCTGTCCAATTTAACTTGTATTTGACTACCTAATATTTCAGAAATGATAAAGCTTTCAAGTGAGTAAAGTTTGTCTTTACTGCTTTTCAACTGTCATTTCTGTATTTCAGCCTTTCTTCTGTCCTTTGTCTTCTATCCCTAGAGAGCTTTCAGGCTTTGGTATTTCTTATAAGGCTTCTTGATCCTGAAGGCTGATATAAGGTGCTCTGGTAATTTTCCTCATTCACCATTTGTTGAATGTCTATGTGCCAGGCAGTGAATTACACCTTAGTGTAGGGCAGAAGTGAAACTGATCTTGGATAAGAAAAGGATACAATTGTGAATAGGACTGAGACTCTACCCTGAAGGAAATCATCATTTACTAAGGAAGATAGACTAGCCAATAATTAAAATGTTACATTATGGTAGGTAATGTGTTCGATGACTACTGACTTGGGGAGGGGGGAGAGCAGAACAAGTTGTTCTGCAGAGTTAGGACAGGGAAGGGGAAGCTTACTGAGGTAAATACATTTGAGCTTTGCTGTGAAAGATTTCTAGGGAGTGTGACTGGGACACATAGTTTCCAGAGGAACTGAGGGATGTACAATTGATAGGGTTGAGGAAGTACACAGAATATCTTGAGTTAGTCTGTCCAGTTAGACGGGAGTGCTAAGTGTCAGATAGGGAGGGGAGAGATAAGAAAAACTGGATTTGCTCAAGACTTTCAATGGTTTCTTTTTGGCATCGGTGAATTTGAATGTAATCACATAGGCTACGGGGGATAAAAAACAATTTTGACAAAGTCATAATTGTAAGAGATATAAAGGCAGAGAGACTGTTAGAATACAGGTTTCTAGCTGTGCTACTTACTCGCTATGTTATCTAATGAGTTACACTTTCTGTGCATAATGTTTTGCTTATAAAATGATACTGATACACATGATTGATGTGAAGATTGATATAAAGATTGATAGTGTGATATAGGCTGATTATTTAGAATGGATATTTGAAAAATAAAAACACCAGAGAGGTCTGCATGAATAGACTGAGGATAGGAAGGACACAGTCAAACTTGAGAGGCGTTCTAGAATGGAACAGGTTGGATTTGGCAACTGTTTATTGGGAATGGGGCACAGTGTAAAAAGAAATGAAGTTTGCTGGTAAGTTTTCCAGTCTGGGAAACAGTTACAGGAACAGGAGGCTTTTCAGGGTGCCAGAGGTGACTGAAGGTTGTGATTTCTGAACAAAAGATGATACAAAATCTATTTGGGAAACCTCTGGAATGTCTTTCTCATATATATCGATATATCTATATCTGTATCTATATCTATATCTCCCCAAGGGTCTGAGGGTGGGGGAGGGAGACAAGGCATGGTATATAAAATGTGGCACGTACATGTACCAACTACCCTCAATAAATATAATCTTTGTGTGCAATAAATAATAAAACAAAACTGGGGAAGGGGATCTAAAGATGGAGGGAGGGGAGTGGGTAAGGAGGGGAATGAGAATAAAAAGCATCAAGGTACTGTATGTTTGGTACATGTAACCACTCCCTAAGATGAATGTAAACATCAGGTACTCCAAATGTGTATGAATACATTTAAAAAAATCTTAGGTTAGACATAGTAGTTGGAAAAGAAAGATTTGGGAGTCAAGAGCATAAAAGATGGTTGTTAAAGCCATTAAGGATAAATTTGTAGAATAAAAGAAAATCCCTGATTATCCCAGTTTTTAAAAATGAACAGAAGAGAACTGCTAATAATCGAGTCATGAATATATTTGGAAAGGGAGATATTTGGGACTTTTTCATTTCACGGAGGCATTGCACATAATGTGTGTTATATATTAGAAAAATAAAGTCACTTTTTTAAGTACATTTATGGGAACAACAATGGTCAGCACTGTATATGTTTATTTTCAGCCTTTTATTTCCTAAATAAAAGTTTCTTTACAAATTTATATTAGACTGCAATAACTAATAACCTGCTTCATTCACTTATTACTGAATATGTTCCATATTACCATGTGATCTTTATAATCACTAATTTCATAACCATAAAGTTGCGTATATTGAATTGTGCTAAATTTAAAAAAAGTTTGGTTATGGGAGTTATATTCCAATTTAATTTATTTCTGTATTTTCTTCTGGCACATACCCACAGAACTAAATTTCTAATTTCTTAATTTCTCCTTTTTCTCAGGTAGTCTTATTGATGAGACTAAATACAGATCACCAAATTTCTAGTCTGTAGGATTATAATTTGCTTTAACAACAAGCAAACACATTTGACTTTCCAACAATTATTGTTCATGTAATAAGACCAGTATTGCTGGCGCTCTTGATTCCTTATTATAGTCTTTTTTTTTTTTGTACTGGGGACTGAACTCAGGACCTTGTGCTTGTGAGGCAGGTGTGGTGCCACTGAGCTAAATCCTTGGCCCTGTTATAGTCATTTTGACACAAGATATGGATAATGGAACCAGATGCTTCATTTTCTGAAAACATATTGTTCAGTCTTACTATTACCATATGATACCTGTTAAAACATTCCAAAGTATACTGCTTCAAATACTATAGGATTCCTATTCCAATATGTATTAAGGAGCTTAGGTTTTTATTGTTCATTAAAGAATTAACTGGATGAGGCATATATATATATATATATATATGACTATAACATAGATATGTTATACATCATTGAAGAAATTGATCTGATAGTATAGGTCCATATAAAACCCATTCTGTCTGTACCATTTCATTTCCAGTTGGTAATTACATATTTCCATTTGTCTTACTTGCTATATCTTTTACAGATAAAATACTTATCACATACTATGTTTCTAACTCTCACTTTTTCAAACCAGTTGAATTTTGTACATATTGTAGTAATATTTTGAGGTTAGACATTTTGTAAGGCTCTTTAATGAGGCCTTTTAAAATTCTTTTATTTATATATTTTTATTAGTACATGTTCCCAGTGTGCCGTGTTTTCACTCTGTGCGGATAGTTGGAACATGCACATAGCACGTCTCAATTCCTCTCTTCGCTGTCTTCTGGTCCCCTTCCTTCTTGTCCCTCCGTCTCTTGGTCCTCTTCCCGCTTGAGAAACATCCATCTCCCTATTTCTTATGATCTATCTTTTATTTTGCTCTTTATTGATAATTTGGGTTCCTCATATAAGAAACACCATATAATATTTTATTTATTCATTTAAAATATACATCAAATGACAGCTATATGTTAGGCATGTCTTTCACTTGTTTCTTCTTTTCAAAAGTTTTTCCTGTTTAATATTAGGATCTAAAGTTGAGTAGTAAGGAGGAAAAAAACCAACTCAATGAAATTTGGGAAATATTTTGCTCTGATCTATTTTGGTTTCCTTCAAAGTATTAAGAATGCTGGGGTCCTTACTGATTAGTGCCACTCATCTGTCATATCACAAAGAGATATTTGTCCAGTGACAGAAAAACAGGTGCAAAAACATTGGCTTGGTTTTATCAATATACAGTTGACAAAAGGTCCTCTTGTAGCTATGTGAGACTTACAGATAATATTGTAATACAGTTAGGATTCACAAACCCTGTTAGCCCAGTTTGATTTCAATAGAGCTGACATTTTTCACAAGATAATGCTGTAGATGGCCTTGCCATTCAAACATCTACATAAAATGGAGTAGATTTTCATGGCACACTGAATAAGAACTATTTTATAAAAAGGGTAAAAAAATTTTAATTTATTCTATTTTCTATTTCACTTTTGTCGCCCCATTTGCATGTAATTCTTAGCATTCATTTTACTTTAACCTGCAACTCTATTTCATTAAAAAATATTTTTGAGCATCTATCACATTCAAACCACTTTACCAGATCTGAAAACTTTAAGGCACTTGGATAAATTACTATCCTTAACAAATTTATATTCTTACTAAAGAAGCAGATTTTATGATTTTTCACCAGAAGGATTAATTTACTAACTGAAGAAGTGTTTGTTGAGTATTTCTAATGTACAGAATTAGGGGTACATCTGTAAAGAAGACCATCTCTAATCCACTGTGCACATTCACTTTTGAGAGGTGAGAGTCTGATGATGTTAATAAGTGAATAAAACCAAACGATGAATTCCAAGAAGACAATAAAACAAGGAAAGGGATAGAGAGTGATCATGTGTGCGTGAACATCTGTGTTTGTATATGCACAGGAGTGTGTATTTTGCTGACCGTTTTAGAAAAAGTGGTCAGACAAAGTCTTTTGAGAGAAGCCTGCCCGGCAAAGGTATGGGATAAAAGTATAGACAACAAATGATGAGAGTGTAGTGTGCCAGGAGCCCAGGGGGCAGAGACAGAGTAATGAATTCCTGGGCACAGGTGATGGGGCAATGGGGCAGGTTGGCCGGTGCAGAGTGATGCGTGCTGCTTCTGTCTTTTCTCTGTGTGGAACACACCAGAAGACTTCAGAGGAGTGACCTAATCTGATTTGCACAGTTAAAATATCAGTTTGGCTGCTTTACGGAGAGTGTATTGCAGAGGGCAAAAGAGGAAGTAGGTTTCTAATTAGGAGATTATGGTAAAAGGATAACATAAATAACAATGCAGAGGAGTGGCAAGGAAATGTCCATGGATTTGACTATGAACTGATGTTAAAGAAGGGTTCTTTAATAAGAAGTTGAGATACCAGGAAGGGAAAGCACACTACAGGCAAGAGGAAACTGTTTTGGAGAGGAGGCTTGAATTCATATGATCTCTTTCTAGCGGATGTGTAGTCCAAGTTGAGTGAAATGGAGAATTCATGAAAGGAGACTATTGAGCAATAAAGCTGAATGGGCAGAGGCTCTGATTGTGGGGGACACAAAATTCAAAGTTCTGGAGTTTATATTTCAGCCTACATGCAGTTGAAATAAACTACAATATCCAAACAGGGCACTGGAATATACAATTGGATGCTTTATTTAGATTTGTTGATCTGGTAGTGGTCTGGTAGTATGTTTTGAGGAGCTGAGACAATGTAAGAAGACCTGCTAGGGAGTGAAGTAATTAATAGATAAGAAATAAAATGAACACATAGGCAGAGGCCAGGCTCAGGGTTAACTGTCAGGTTAGAGATGTTGGAAAGGAAGGTTACATGTAATAAGTTTGAAGGAATAGAGAAGTGTACCCTATTCTCAAGATATTTATTTTCATTTTGGAATAGTTGTTACATTTAAAAACTGTTGTGCTCATTTATAAATATTGCTGTTGCTCTACTCCAGATCTTTAAAACACAAAGCAAAATTAAATCAGTATTTCAGCAGAAATTTGGCTTTTATTCTCATTACTTTCATTTAATAACAAAAATGATGTTAACATATTTGTTCCTAAAGTCTTTTATATTACATTTTACTACATCTGTTTCCTTATTGATTTAATCAATTATCTATCACAATCCTAACTGAAAACCAGATGCTTTAAAAACTAAAGTAAGAGGAATCAAGCTGCAGATATAATTTAGTAGAAGAAAAATATTTTTGTGATAAATAATAGTTTTAAAATTCTAACAGTTTTAAAATTATAGGTACTATATCTTTTTAATTTGTCTTTTCTTCCCAATTTAAAATTAAAATTTGTTAGACCCAAAAACAAATAGAACACCCTCTGGTTACTTTGTTGTTCTTTTACCATAGAATTGTTTGACATTAGTGAATTATTTCAGTGTGGTTCTTCCAGTTGTTATAGGAATAATTAATCTAGTGCTCTGATTTATTAGTGCTATCTGGATACTTCATTTTATCTCTGGAATTCTGTTCTGTTTTGAAAGAGCTTATATAGAATTGCCCATCTTAAAGACTTAGAATGAATCACCATACATTAGTATCTCTTAATTTATTTGGCTGACCAAGTATTACAACAAACTAAATACAGAATAGAAGTCTATATCTCCATTGTCCAACTTTCCATTTAACCAACCACATGTGATTGATTTTTTTTAGAATGAAACAATTCTTCTGATGCTTATGCCTCATCTACATATATATGTGTTTGCAAATGCTGTACAGTATGTTAATACCATTCAAAATATATTTTAAAAGAAGGAAATAAAATTTCCTTAGGGTGAATAGGAGCCAAAATATAAATTCAATTCAATAAGTTTTATTTTATTACTAACCTGGTCTTGAATAAGAATGCAATTCATGAAAAAAATGAGTAACTACCTACACAATAGTAGTAGTTACACACATTAGTTCCATTAATCCAGTAAACCAGCTTTCATTTATGATCATGTGTTTTAAATAAATAATAAAAATGAAGTTTTTGTAGATTAAATACATAGCCAAAGTCATAGTAGCAGAGCTACAGTTGAATCCAGGCAGACATGACCTTGAGAACTGTAAAGTGCCCCTGAGTGAAACATTTTTAAATGCCGTAATAAAGACACACGTGTATTGGATAATATGAATTTTCAATAAAATAGAGTTTCTCTAAAATTTTATTTTCATTCAAGATATTATACTGACTTTTTTTCTTGGTATGTTACTACATTTTATAGATTTATTAATATACAAATTGGTTTATATTTTGCAGTGATTGCATTGAAAGTATATTTAAAGGAAAGAAAATTAAGACAATTTTTTTTTGATACCCGGGATCCAGCTCAAGACCTTGAGCCTGCAAGGCAGACAGGGCACCACTGAGCTAAATTCCTGGCTAAAGACAAATATTTACTTTGTTGGTACATGTTATGCTTCAAAGAAGAATTAAGGGTATCTTTAATTTGCTAATTAATTGATATAGTAGTAGAAATAGTCTAACAGTATGAATAATAATTAGTACATGCATAATGTGAACCTAAGACCTTAAGGAACAACATAAGTCCTTCCTCTCTCATGGAGCTTAGATTTCTTAAACAGTAAATATATAACATGGCAGGTGGTAGTAGGTACTGTGGACAGTATTAGTAAGGCTGGGTAAGGGTTTTAGGAGTCTGGAAAAGAAGAGTGGTTAAAATCTTGGATGTAGGTTTGGGATTTTCACTAGTTTGCATATGTGGTTAGGAAGTCTTGAAACGGTCTCATAGAAAGGGTGATCCACCATGTCAAATGTTCCTATAGTTACTAAGAGATGATAACCGAGTATTTACCATTAATTTGGTGGTGTAAAGATCACTGAGGCTTTGACAAGACCCAGAGCATGAAGTGGTAAGAATATAAGTCTGCTAGAACTGGGTTTGAGAGAATGTAAGAGGGTGTACAGATACTGTTAACAATTCTTGTGAGTTTGCTATAAATTAGGAAAGACAGGCAAAGGGAACAGAGGTTGGATGGGGAAGTGAGATCAAGGGGTTGTGAATTGAATATGCAAAAATGGGGATCTGAAATGAACAGACATTCTCAGATGAAGAAGTAGAAACAGGAAATAAACATACGAAAAAATATTCAAAATCACTGGTCATTTGAGAGATGAAAATGAAAACAACACTGAGATTCCACCTCACCCCAGAAAGAATGGCTGCTATTAAGAAATCATCTGATAACAAATGCTGGCAGGGGTGTGGGGAGAAAGGAACCCTTCTCCACTGTTGGTGGGAGTGCAAACTGGTGCAACCACTGTGGAAATCAGTGTGGAGATTCCTCAAAGAACTAGGATTAGAGGTCCCATTTGACTCAGCTATTCCTTGCTGGGTATCTTCCCAAAAGAGTTAAAAACATTATACCACAGCAATATATGTGCACCCAGGCTCACAGTAGCACAGTTTATAACAGATAAATTTTGGAAACAGCCCAATTGCCCATCAACTGGAGACTGGATAAAGAAAATGTGTTTTTAAAAATAAAATGGAGTACTATTCAGCCATAAGGAATGAGAAATTAGAGACATTTATAGCTAAATGAATACACATTGAGGCCATACTCTTAAGTGAAATAAATAGGGCACACATGTACTGAATAGTTTCCCTGGTGAGAGAAATTGAAAGTGTAAATGAAGATCAAAATGTATAATAGACAATGAGACATAGGAAGAAAAGGTCCAAAGGGGAAGGGGAAGTAGGGAAGGGGGGCGGGGAATATGAAATAAGGGAAAGAAAAAAATATAAGAAAAGAAGGAAAAAATGGAAACAAAGCTTTTGTAAATAGGGAGGGGTGGAGGAGGCAGGTGGAGGGGTGGAAGGAGGGGCAGGGGAATGGAGAGAAAACAAGAACCAAGATAAATCATGTACAGGTACAAATTTCCTGTGATGAATGTGATCATTGTGTATACCTAAAATGTACCAATAAGCTTAATGATTTAAAAAAATTAGGTCTTACTATGATGGAATCATAAAGTAGAAAGAAAAAAATGAATGTGGCAGGAGAGAGGAGGGAAAATCTTCTGGAGTATTATCTAAGACTAGATATAAGAATATAGATAGGCTCCAATATCTAGGGAGGGATTACAGTTTCGTACAAGTCGGGCACTTCATGTATACTAACTGCAGAAAAGATGTATGGATGTAGGCGAGAGTAACTTGGCGGATGTGTTACTAGTAATGTTTACAAATTGCCTTGCTCTTTTAATTACATTTGTTTTTAAGAAACAGAAAGCATTGGCAGTGGTTAAGAATGAGAAAAAGAAAAGAATGCTAATGAAAGAATGGAAATGAGAAAAGATATTTGAGAAAAAGGGATTTTAAAGAAAAACGTTTATTTTGAGGATGTGAGGCTTGAAGTTTTCTGGAGCATTCAAAAAGAAAAGACAGTTGTTTGGCTCAATCAGGAGATGAAGCACAGAGACAAATTTGGATATTAATGGTATTGATGATACAGTAATTTAAACCATGGTGTAAAAGATATGGCCAGAGAGAACTATCAAAGTGACAAGACAAGACCAAGGTCATAACTTGAATTTCATTGTTGGCTTCAATAAGGGAAGAGGGGCCAACAAAGGATGGAGAAAACAGGGGGATAAAGAAAAGTAAGAGAAAGTAGCAATAGTGGTAAGTACATGGGCATTTACAGTGTTCCATTTCTAAATAAGTTCTAATAGGATGAACACTAAAAAGAGGCCAGAATACGTTGAAATTTAAAAGTGATTGTCTAACTTAGTCTGTTTCACAAGGGAGATGGTTTGGGTTTGCAGCTGCAGTGCAGTTGACTAAAGTGTCAGATATTTGAGTGTAATGAGTAACAGGAAACATCATAAGAGGCCAGCAACTTTAGAGTGAGGTGGGGGCCAAAGGAAGTTTTATATTTTAATAACAATTTACTATGTATCTCCTCTGACTATATAAAATGCCCACAGTGAAAAAACAACAACAACAAACCAACTCCAGATCAAAGTTCTCATGCTCCAATATTTTCCATTATAGTTTAGGTTGTTTCTATCAGCCTAGAAACCCTTTGAAATTTTATACGGGGAGAAAGTGTCAAAGAAAAGAGAGAGTAAGAGACTGCTCCAGCTCCAAGGCATGGCAGAGGTATGGGGAATTCATGGAGTATTTTGATTGACTTGATATCACATGAGGAAACCATGATCAAAAGCAGGCCAGCTTAGTTTTCAGTTTATGGCATTTACAGGAACCAGGATTGTGTACAGAAACAATGCCACTATTTGAAAAGATCAATATAGCAGATGCCAGGAAATTGTGGTTCGAGATACAGCTTCACCAGTCATGTGAATAAATGAAAGCCCCGTGGAGCTATAACTTTTTCTCTGTAAGTCACCAGTAATATATGTCTGTTCAATCAGTGTTTGTACATTGGTAGATGAGATTATATGTTCTCTTAAAAGCCATATAAATCACAGAAATTGGTAATTGACAAGACGCATCTGCAGAATCTTTTGACCTATATTTGTAGTTCTTAAATTTCAATCCAATTGTTTCCAGTTACTTCTTTTCATTTATCTGAGTACCACTGAAACAAAAATTGTATATTTTTATTTCTTAATTTTATATTTGTAAAATGTATTTATATTTACAAAAGATTCGATAAACTTTTTAAATGAGCAGTTAAAATAAATTTAGACTATATAATTCTCTGTGACTAGTGTGCACCAACTTAAGAACAAAGACTTTATTATGCCCAGAATGGTCACATGTTTATAATAGATGAAGCTTGGCTTACAATCACTGCTTTGTTTGATGTTTATTAGCCCATGCCTTGGTGCAATTTAACTTGTCCTAAATTCACTTTGTTTCAGAACTACAGCGTGTGTAGCACATTCACTGTCCTTTGTATAATTAATACTCTTTCACTTAAGTAGGGTATCAAGAGACAAAATCCCTGTAGAATTTTTCCTCATGTGTTTTACAAATTCCTTTAAAAATTTTGAAATATATAAAGACCTTAAAATATTTCAAGTGCTGTAATCTTTATCCTTGCATTATTTTGAGAAATATCCATTATGTGAATAAGATCAGGCTTGACCTACATTCTCCCCTTGGTTCTAGCATTAATGGATATTATCCAAGTCTGATTTCAATTTGTGATTATTTTGTGTAATTCCAAATAAGACAATTTTATGTTATATTACATTGTTTATACTTTCCATCCTCGATATTTTCTGATAATTTTATTTAATATTTTAAAGGGGAACTAATAAGGATCAAGATGTGCTAGGTATAGTTACTAATTCCCCACAATAAAGGTATTTATTATGTATAGCAAACACAAACTAATAAAAAAGAGAAAAATAAAAACAAAATAAAAATTTTATAAAAGTTTCAAATATAAAGTATTAAACTCTAGAACATTTTAAAATATATGACTTATAAAAACAAATTGGTTTTCCCCTTATTTCCTTTTATATTACTAAGTAAAACAAAGGAGTAATGAATGTGTAAAAGAAGTTACCTCATTCATTTCATTTATTTTATAAATGAAAACTGAAGTTCAGAAATATGCTATGACTGCCCAAGCTAGAATGTAGAGCTTAATATTTCTTTATTGTTCTACTATATGTGATTGCTCTTGGTGGTTTCAAGAATTAAATATCTACAAATATGGTGATGGTAGCAGTAGGGAGAAGAGAATGGGACCTATTGAAATCCTCCAATAAATTTGCAGTTTAGGGCCCTCAACCATATGAAGACTTCAAGGGATGGAGGAGAAAACCTTTTTCTCCCTCCCTACTTGCCTACTTCCTATTTATCATCTTCATTTTCAGTGTTTGTAGCTTTGTGTCTGCATCTCCTGATATAAAAGAGGAAAAAAAGACTGAAGAAAATTATAATTACTTGTAACAATGCAATTTAGAAGTAGGCACTCTTAATACTCTATGGTCCATCTTATCACTATTTTTGGTGTATTATTTATAATAAATACTTTGGAGAATTGGGACCATATATTTCACACTATTTTATAACTTGCTTTGTAGTTTTACTTCACAGTGCCTGGAGCCACACCAGATATGCTTATATGTCCTTTAAACATATGAATTTTAATTGCTCCTTAACATTCTAACATAAGGCTAGATTTGATTTATTTAAATAATTCCCTACTGTATATATATTATTTTTTATTTTTGATGTTATAAAAAATCATGCAAGCAGGTTATGGACTGATCAACAAATGGATGGATAAAGAAAATGTGTGTACACACACACACACACACACACACACACACACACAGAGTGCTACTCAACCATAAAGAAGGATGATGGGAATCATTTGTAGGAAATGGATGGATCTTGAGGCCATGATACTAAGTGAAATGAATAAGATACCAAAGACTAAATGATACATGATTTCCTAATATAAGAGCCCTAAATATAAATTATTTAAAAGCAAAATAAAACACAAATGATAGGAAACAGGGAGGTAGACTCTGTGGAGATGGAAAGGGGATATGGGGAAGGAGACAGAGGGAAGGGGGGCAGGGGGAGGGAATAAAAGCGATCAAGATGTGGTACATATATGTACCAACTCCATGGGTGAATATCATTATGTATTCCAGGCATACACTAATTTTAAACATTCCCTTTTTAAAAACTTCTGCTTCATATGGCTAACTTATCTTCACAAAATTATCAGTAATATTCCACCAGCATGATCGTTGTTATGCTTGTACGCCTTGCAAGACATACATATGGTACACTGTGTGTATACACATATGTGTTATTACTGTATACTGTTTGTATTTATAATCCTTAAATTGAAATATATTAAATATATATCATAAACAATAATAGTATCTTTTTTGTTTTATGTTATTATATGTTGGTAAAGTTCAAGATATTCATATTACTGGTTCTCTTTACATTTTCTTTTGAATTTAATTATATATGTTATTCAAATTTTTCTTCTGAGCAATGATTTTTAATAGTTACTTGGATTTTAATCATTTTATCTTTATTATTACTTAAATTGAAAGTATTCCCCAGCTTATCCATATGTTCATAGTTTTAATTTACCTTACATTAATTTTTGCTTTGAAATTCCATAACTGTCACAACTATTGTCTTTTTCTGTATATCTAGTCTATTAAAAATATTTTATATTCATATGTATTACTAACTTTAAAAATATTATCTTTGTTTTATAATATGTTGTATTATTTTAATACAACTATGTCTTTATAAATTCTGTAAGTTTAAAAAATTTGCTTGATTGTTCTTATTTAGTCACCCAGAAAAAATGTTTATGTTCTTATTTATTTATTATCCCAAAGAAATTTCTCTGAGATAAGACAAATAACAGTAAGTTTGTGTGCCGATGGCAATTAACAGTGAGTGCTGAAGAAAACTGATTTATGATCCCGAGTTGGGGTGGAGGAGGAGAAGGAGAAGGAAAAGGAGGAGGGGGAGAAGGAGGAAAGGAAGGAAGAAAGAAGAGAAAAAGAAGAGGAGGAGGAGGGGAGGGGAGGGGAGAGGAAAGACAGAGACTTACCAGAGAGAGTCTAGTAGGCCAGAGGGATGGAATTTTGAGTTATAAGAAGAAGTTTCTACTTGGATGGTACTTGCTCAGTAAGAGCAAAGATGGTGAAGATGAAGTAGATATTCATAGCTGAAGGGGAGAAAAGTAGCCAGGCATGGTGCACTCACCTATAATTCCAGCACTCCAGGAGGCTACAGCAAAAGAATTAAAACTTTGAACCCAGTTTAATGACAGTGAGACCTTCTCTGAAAATTTTTAAAAGATGTAGCTCAGTGGGGGAAAAAAAAACCAAGAAGAGAAGAGTACAAAATAGTCATCCAGGAGAACAGGAGATTGAATGGTCTGGTTTAATGGGGCTTTTCAGAGGACTCTTTATGGATGTAATTGGAAAACATTCAGTAAGATTCTTTGGTGTGTTTTGTTTTCCAGCCACTTTTAGATATAGCAGGTGTAAGCCCAGAGTAGCTGAAGCTGAATTGGATTGGATTTAGTGAAGAATACAGTGAAGAAAGAGAGGAGCAAGTATGTTAGAATTATATATAATGGAGAGATTTTAGCAATGTACTATAAAATTTATGCCAAAAGGAAAGTAGTGAGGTTAATTGAGGAATAGGAATGGAAAACAGGTAATAGGATCCATGGATTGTAGGCCTTGGTGGGATAGGAGAACTGTTGGAGGCAGGGTGCTGAGAACAAGTGAAGTCATCAGGGAGGAAAGGAAGTGGTGATCAGGAAGTGTGGTGCTAGAACTTGAGATTAAGGAGCAATGTCCTCGCTGGTGTGAAGGAAGGAGCTGCAGTAGTTTGGTTGACAAGATCACTTAATGAGAGGACATTAAGGAGCTTAAAGGCCAGTACGTTGAAGGAAAAATGTATATAGATAATGAACGTGCCTAAAATGGAGATCAAATTGGTGTTGGAGATTATAGCAGTGAGAAAAGGCATTTGAGAAATGAGTAGGAAACTGCAACAAGAATGGATCCGGGGTGGTGCAATTAAGCATCATGAGTTTCAAAGCTGAGGCCTGCAGTGCTTTCCTCCTCTCTCTCCAAGTTTGTTTTTCTCCTTTGCTCAAACATCACCTCCTCAAACATAACTTGGTCCATCACCCAATCCAAACTAATCCCTCAAGTCATTCTTGGTTTGTTTTTTTACTTAATATTTTAATAGTATTTATAAATTCTCCAAACAGTCTTGTTTATTGCCTCGTTTTTATATATTGATTCTCTCACCTTTCTAGAATTTTTCTGAAAACAATGATTTTATTTGCCTTGTTTCTGGATAATTTCCCAGACTTGATTATTGGGCACATAGTAACCAGCCAATAATTAGTTTGCTGAGTGACTCAATGGATATTTATAGGATATTTTAGCTTTATTTAAGTATATAATACAACATACACACAGGGTGTGTGTGTGTGTGTGTGTGTGTATATATAAAAATCTATATATAATGTATTATTATAACAAAATACCACAGACAAGATAGCTTAAGAAACAGAAATTTCTCATGATCCTGGATGCTAGTCCAAGATCAAGGTGACTAAATTTAGTTCCTGGTGAAGTACTTGTCCTGTCTACATATTAAGGTTCTCTAGAGGGACAGGATCAGTATAAAATATATGTATAGTAACACAAAGGGATTTATTAGGTAGACTAAGAATCAGAGGCAGGAAAGTTGCAACAGCCATCCTAGGGCAGAAGAATCCAAAATGGTCATCTACACTCTGATGAACCAGAGGATTCAGTAGCAGTTGAAAGTCAAAGGCCTGGACCTAGCCATAGGGTCACCAGAGCAAGCCTGTGTTGGAAGGCTGAAGAAACTGGAGACTAATGTCCAAAGACAATGGCAAAGACTAGAACTCTTCCAGAAAAGGGAAGCTCCTTCCTTCTTTCCCTTTTTATTAGTCCGGGCTACAAGCCTATTAGTTGGTACCATCCCAAACTGGAGTGGGTGTTCCCCTCAGTTTGCTGGCCTACATATCAATTATCCATGGACACATTCAGAACTTTACTGAGCTTCTAGGCAAGTCAAAGTGACAAGTAATAATCACATATTGGTTTGCAGAGGGCAGCCTTATGCTGTATTCTGACATAGTAGACAGAGCTCCAATCTCTTCCTCTGAGGACCCTAAGGCCATTACTGAGGTCCTACCCCTATAATGTCATGTATGCCTAATTACCTCCCAAAGACTCCATTTCTACTACCATCACACTGGGGCTCGGGGTTTCAACAGATGAATTTGAGGGAGAATACAATTGAGTTTATGACATGACTATTTTTTATCTGTTTTTCACTTTTCTGTGCCTTCTCCCAGAATAAAAATCTACTTAAAACATCATGCAAATCAAATGAGGCAATGAATGTGAATCTGTTTCTCCATCTTTCCCTTTATCTGATGAGAGATGTGCTATTCATCTTCATACACAGTACCTTAATGTACCTTAATTTGTACCTTAAAAATTATGTACCTTAATTTGATGCCTTCGGCAAGAAGTTTTTTCCACATTGTAAATGGCTATCATCTAGCATGTTTCTAATTATTGCTGCATTATTTTTATTTTTACTTTTTAAATTTTATTTTATTGGTACATTTTAAGTATACAATATAATGACATTCATCATTGGAAATTTGCACCTTTACATAATCTCTCTTGGTTCTTATTTTTCCCCTTTCCGCTGCCCTCCCTTCAACCTCTCCATCACTCCCTATTTACAAAGACTTTGTTTCCATTTTTTTCATTTTCTCATATTAATTCCATTCCCTTCTTTCCTTTTCCCTACCCCTCCCACTTCCCCCATTCCCTTTCCCCCTTTTCTAACTATTTCAAATTATCTGTTATACCTTTTAGTCCTTATTTACACTTCAAGTTTCTCACACTAGAGAAATTATTCAGTATTTACACATGTATGTCCTATTAATTTCACTTAAGAGTATCGCTTCAATGTGCATCCATTTAGCTATAATGTCTCCAATTTCTCATACTTTATGGCTGAGTAGTACTCCATTTAATAAAAACCAACACATTTTCTTTAGGCAGTCTCCAGTTGATGGGCATTTAGGCTGTTTCCAAGTTTTAGCTATTACAAACAGTGCTACTATGAACATGGGCATTCTATTGTCAGTATCTATTATTCTATTCTATCTATAATAGAATGACAAATTCATTTGATCTGCAAAGAAGGTAGCTACTCCTGCCTTTTTTCAGGTTCCTATCAAATGGAGTATTTTTTTCCCCCTTTAACTTCCAGTCTATGAGTTTCTTTTTGAATTAAATGTGTTTTTTGTATCCAGCATATTGTTGGATCTTGCTTCTTGACCCATTCTGCCAGTCTATTTCTTTTGATTGGTGAGTTGAGACAATAAACATTGATGGTTATAATTGATATACATTGACTTATCATTGTCATGACTTTTTATTTTTGTTGGATTCTCCCCCTTTGCATTTAATTTCTTTTTGTGCCTGGTGGATTCATTTTGCTGTGTTTCCTGGGGTTGTGATCCTTATTGTCTTTTCCTAGGATATTGTCTAAAATTTTTTGGAGTGCTGGTTTGGTCTTCATGAAATTCCTAAGGTGCTCTTTGTCATGAAAGTATCTTATCTCTCCATCCATTTTGAAAGATAGTTTTGCAGGGTACCTCAGTCTGGGTTGGTGGCTGTTTTCCTTTAGGGCTTGGAATACATCACTCCAAGCTCTTCTTGCCTTAATGGTTTATGTTGAGAAGTCTGCTGTGATTCTGATGGGCTTTCCTTTGTATGTGATTTGTTCCTTTTATCTAGCTGCTTGTAGAACTTTGTTCTTCTGTTGGGTTTCTGGAATCTTAACAATTATATGCCTATGTGTAGATTTTTTTTTGATCAAGGTTAATTGGAGTCCTATATACCTCCCTTATCTGTATGTCAAGTTCTTTTCCCCTGCTTGGGAAGTTTTCTGCCATCACTTCTGTGAACATTTTTTTTTTTTATGTCATCTGCACTATCTCCTTTTTCTTCATTGACTTCAATCAGTCTGATGGTTTTCTTCTTTGCGTCGTCTAGCAGCTGCTGGATTGATATCTCGTGGTCCCTTAAAATTTTAAAGCAATTTTTCTTTTCCTGGTCACTATTTGCAATCTTATCTTCTATATCTAAAATTCTGTCCTCACTTTGGCTCATTCTTCTGGTTAGACTTTCAATGGAGTTTTTAATCTCCTGGAAATCTGTTTTCATCTGTTTTATGGATTCTATTTGTTTCCTGTGTTGGGCTTCCATCATGTTCCTCAGCTCTTCTCTAGATTTAGTAATCATGTCTTACACTATGAGCACAATTTCTGCTGTTATCTGAGAAATCATTTCTGATTTCATTTTTTCCAGATCCTCTTTTGTTGACAATTCAGGGAGTTCAGGTGGTTGAGTATCAGAGTGTTCCATGTTGTTTCCCTTTGGCATTACTGTAGGTGATCTGGAAGTCTGTTTTTGAGACTTGTTTACGTGTCTTCTCATTTTGACAGGGGTGGGTGGTGGGTGGTGGTGTGTGGTGGGGGGTGTGGAGGAGGTGGTGTGTGTGTGTGCTGCTGGCGCCTGCACGGCTCAACTCCTCTACACTGGGAACTGTTGTACAGCAGCCTGGAAGCCTCCTCTGTGCTGGGAGTGGTGGTGCAGTGGCCCAGAAGCCTTCTCTGGGCTGGGAGCAGTGCCAAGGTGGCTCAGAAGCCTCTTCTGTGCTGGGAGTGGTGATACAGTGGCCTGGAAGCCTCCTCTGCACTGGGAGCAGTGGTACGGTGGCCCAGAAGCCTCCTCTGCACCTGCATTATTTTTATATAAAGTACCACTCTATAATCATATCAATGATTTAATGTTTCTGATCATTTACATTTTTAAGCCTCTGGTACTATGAATATTTTACACAGAAGTTGACTTATATTTATGTACTCAGAATATTTCAAGTCCAAATGGGTGTGTATTTTCTGAGAAATTTTTTTGAGGTGTGCTCTCACTAAATTCTGTTACCATTTAAAGGACATCTAGTAAGTGAAAGAATTTAGACTAAGAAACATGGGCAACTGGGCCGGGGATTTAGCACAGTGTTTCCACCACCTGCCTTGCAAGCGGAAGGACCCGAGTTCGATCCTCAGTACCAAAAAAAAAAAAAAATATGGGCAACTTTTTTGAAGTAAAATTGGTTAGAATGTAATCATAAAAGATTATCTTCATTTAGATTTCCTGTTGCCATTTAGCCCTTTATATCTGCCTAAAGTTATGTTTCCTGTGGATGTTGAATCATTTATGAACCCCCCACATTGTAAGATTTTGCATCCCCATGGATCATGAAAATTGCTTTTTGTATGTTTTATTCACATTATTGGAAAATTTGGAATGTGTATAAAACCAGACAGAAGATTAAAATGAATCTGTATGCACACATGACCCAATTTTTACAGTTATCAACTGGAAGCTGATTTTATCTCTGCTCTGCCCACTTCTACATAACATGTCTGAGATTTGGACTCCAACTTCTCTCATGTTTTTAGTATTTTAAGACTTGAATCTGGATGCCAGGGAACCTCCTTGCTACTGAATTTTGTTTTTGTTTTTGTTTCATAATTGACACAATAGGAAATATATTTTCTTTTGAGATTGAACATAAAATATATTATTCAGTTTGTGCTGATTTTTAAAGTTGAAATCCAAGTCTTCAGGATTCTAATCACTTCTTTTTTATATCTGTAACTCATTTCTCTCATGCCAAATATCCCATTTGTCAAGAAAACTAGGGATGATGAAATTTTAATATCACAAAATCACATTTATTTTTTCTTTTATTATACACACAAGTGTCTATACTGCCAACATTATTATTTTGTTAATATATTTTGTAGTTCTTTTTGTTCTTAACTTATAGGCTACTAGGAATTTATAGTTGAATTATTGTGCTTTAAAGAAACAGGATCATTACTCTCAGGGTGATCACATGATCAACTTGCTATATTTTATTTTTTAATTTTTATGTTCTCCATATCTAAAATTTGATTTATTTTTATAATTACCTGAAATATTTATATGGCTTAGTGAGAAAAATGCAATACAAATTATATTCTGCTTTGTAATTTATACCCTGTACTTTATTCTTTTAGGCCTTTATAAGTAACAGTTTAACAAAATAGTTTATACTTACATTATGTATTATTTACATATATACACTTATATATATATTAGATGAATATATATATTATATGAATGTGGTATATCTTACAAATATATTTGTATTTTTGTAGCATTGGTAATAATTTGTCTATAACCTTTGTATTTAGCCATTTAAGCTTGCAATTAAAAATCTTTGGCTCTACTTTTCTTTCTTTATCTTAAATATGTAGCTTCATTATCACCCAATTTGAAGAATTATTGTTGAAAAAATAATCACGTTTCCTCTGTGTGATAAGTAACTCAGATTATATATGAGTTCCCAAAATGTTTTTTCTTTGTCTTTAAGGTCTGATCATCTTACTGGCATATGTCTTAGTGTGGGATAGGTTGATTTTCTTTGGTTTTTTATCTTTTTTTTATTAGTTCATGTTAGTGATACAGAATGAATACATTCATTATGGGAAATTAGTACATATACAAATTGCATCTTAATCCTTTCTACTTTCCCTCCCAACTTGTTCCATTGCTAGATTCCCTTTCCCACTTACAAGGGTCTGCATATCATATTCTAAGGTACTGAGTATGCTCTTTCAAAATAATTTTAAATTCTTTTCTTTCTGTTTGGAAAATGATTTTTTGAATTATAAGCTTTGGTATTTTTTTCTGTGCTTTGTTTTTATTTTGTAAAGATATAAATAAGTTGCAATGTTAATTGTTCAATCAATAAACATTAATATACGTTTCTCTGCATGGAATCTGTTTGGACAAATCCAACCAGAATCTAGTAGTTGTAACTAGATTTGTGTGCTAGTCCCCTTCTATCACTATAACAAAATACTTGAGATAATTAACTTACAAAGAGAAATTGTTTATTTTGGCTCATGGATTTAGAGGTTCTGGTCCATGATTGGACCCATTCCTCTTAGTTCTGAGGTGAGGATATTAAATATCAGTGGCAGGGAGTCTTGTGGCAGAGCAAAATGCTTAATTTATGGTTAGAAAGCCAGAGGGGTACAGGAAGAAGCCAGATTCCCTCAGTCCACTTGGAGTCCACACACCCTGTGACCTAACAACCTCTCCCTAGGTCCCATCACCTCCCAAGAGGACCACCCTGGTGTCTTAGGTACTTTGCTGTTGATGAGACAAAATACATGGTATTTTAGTTAAAGGAGGAAAGGTTTATTTCAGTTCACCGTTTGTAGAGGTTTCAGTCCTTAGTCAGCTGGCACCAAGGCAGGGTAGCATGGCAGAAGGGCATCACAGAGGAGAAACAGTCCATAGCAGAGCAGGCAGAAGCAGCAAGTCTCAGCAGAAGCAGCAGCAAAGCAAGTTTCCCTTTCTCTTTTACCTCACTCAGGTTACAACCCTTTTGGGTGGTGCCACCCACAACCAAGGTGGGCCTTTCCATTATCCACACCCAGAATTATGCTAAACCAATCAGTGGATTAATTTAGTAGCACACACCCATAATCCCGATATCACACACCCTAGATCCATTCAGCTCTGAAAAGCCCCACCTATGAGTTCACCTATAGATAAAAGCCATAACACCTGGGAACCAAGTCTTTTATACATGGGCTTTTGAGGAATTAAACATACAAACTTTTTAGCAAAGTACATTAAAGGATTTTGTCTTTGATATCATAAAGGCTAGGGATATAGTCAAAAAACTTGCTTCTTTATAATTCAAGTTTATTCAACCCATGCCTCAGACTGCTGAATTATTCCCTTGGAAAAATAACTATTATGTATATTAGTCTGTATTCTATTGCCAAAAACACAGTATCACAGACTGGGTAAGTTATAAAGAAAAGAAGGGGGTTTGGAGGCTCATGGATCCAGAAGTTAAAAGTTGAAGGGGCATATCTGGTGATGATCCCTTTCTGGCAGAGTTCTGAGGTGGTGTAGGAAAAGAGATAGGGAACATTAACATTTGCATTCTGGTCTCATAATATTTTCATTATTCAGTTGTGGGAAATTTACTCCAATGACTTTAATCCTAATAATCTCTCAAAGTTCCCAACTCTGAACACCATAGCCAGATTAAATTTCCACCCTCTCAAAACATAATGGGGATTAAATTTCAACATGCGAACACTGAAGAACACACTTACACCATGGACAAAACATATCCCCCCTGTTGAATAAAATTAGAAAATATTGAACTTAGTCAAATAAGATTTTATAAATGTACATTAAAATCTTGAGAAAATATATAATGCTGGTGGCATTTCACAAATGTATTTTCCAGGTAGCCCTTTTGCAAATAAATACAGTAATGCCTCTAAGGGAAACACAATTTAGAAAATTTGGACAATTCATTTGCTGTGGAAGTCAACAGACTTATTTAAAGATTTCTAATTTTATATCACTGTTCATCTGTACCCATTTTTAGAAAAATAGGGACTATATGTCTAGTAATACTTAGTTGTATTTATGTAAAACAATTCTCTCATAAAATAATAGATGTCCTTTTCAAGTATCCTAGATGCAGGAAATGATAATAATGAAAGATTTGTTCTTCTGTCAGTTTTTATTGGAGTACTTTCCTTCTTTAGTTTGCAGTTTTCTTCTCTTTTTTTCCTGTAAAGTTTTCATAATCTATTTTTTAAATGTAAGATTCAGTAAGTTTAGTTACTTGCTTTAATTTGGCTTTGAAAATATGGCATTACGACATCTTTCAAATTTTATTTTATTTCTTGGGTGAGTAAGTTTGAAATAATCTAGAATAAGATTTTTTTTACTATTGTTTTCTATCTGTTGCAGATATGAGTATTTTTTAATTGTTTTGTTAATAATGTTTTAATCTTACCATTTTACATTAGTTTTTGGGGTCCCCCCTTTCCTTTGGATTTTGAGGGCTGTTGTTTTTCTCCATGGATAACCATTAAGGATTAAAATCATACAAAAAGTAGAATGTTGTTTTTTGAATAGGCTACATTTTTAAGCTTAATCAAACTTTCAAATTAACACCTAAATTCTAACTTAAGATGAATGCAGGATAACTCTGATTGCTGTGTATTTTTGCTAATGTCTCTCGTATGGTGCATATCGACTAACACAGACATCACAAGGTTTTCATATTCCAGATTGAGTGCTCCTTTTCCTCTTTTTTTTTTTTTTTTTGTACTGGGGATTGAACTCAGGACACTGCACTTGTGAGGCAGGTGGTGGAACCACTGAGCTAAATCCCCAGCCCACTCCTTTTCCTCTTTAATTCACCATCAGGCTCAAATATATTAACTTCTTGATTATTACAAGTAAGCATATATTTAATTTGAACTAAACTTGATTTTCTTTCATAGGAGTACTTAGTATATACAAGTAGACCCCTGAAATTCATTGGGGTTACATTCCTAGAGCACCTGCAAATTATGAATAACTATGAATTATTTCAGATATTGGCAGAAAAATGCCTATGAATGCCTATTTTTATAGTTTAAGCCCTAAACATGCTATGTCTTCCTCAATTATGTAATTTAAATGAAAAAAATTTTGTATTAATGAAGTGTTCGAAGGTGCAGGCCATTTTGGTGGCATCTTAGGGATCTTAGGGATTTAAGAAGAACAAAACCAAGAGCCCTGAAATAGCTAAAAGTGGTACAGTAGCCTGCTATGATGCAGAAAGGCTGGTGCATCTGCCTGGATTACAGGGCAGCAGCCAGTTAGCAGCGAGGAGGACTGAATAATGCTTTCAGATTGGCTATTTGCAAATCTCCCGCTAAAAAAACAATTGCAGAGGATAGTCAACGAAATTGCAGGGGCTTCCACGAACAATTATTAGTTAGGTCCTAAGGAAAAATCCGCGAATGACTTGAAGCTGTGAATTCTGAACTGAGACTTCGTGGATGCATACTGTATCATGAATTTTTCTTTTATGAATATACAAAGGCCATTTTTAGATTAGCCACTTCCATTTTCCAAGGAAAAGGAAACTATCTTAAATTACCACAAGAGATTTAGGGCAAACCTTTGACATTGTCTGGAATACCTTCATTCTTGATGGACTGCTAAGTATGCTCTTTAAATTTGTAATTGAATAACCAAGATGAAAAGACAAGAAATGGTCTATAAAGCACATAGTTGACATCATCACCTTAGGGAACAGACTAGAAATTTTGAAAATTCAGAGAATTGGTTGACTATCACAGAGTTTTGAACCAGGAGCTAAATTTGTAACTCAATTCAAACATAAGAGCTAAGAGCCTACTTTGTATATATATAAAATGATGAGTAAAATTATGCATACATGGCTCCTTCTATGTCTCAGATTCTCTTGGTTAAGACTGATCATATAATAATAACAGTAATGAAAAGTGAGGAGGGTTCTCTGAAGGGTAACAGGAGGAAATTATAAACGTAGATCTGAAAGGAATCTTAAAGTGAAGGTCCAGAAAGACTTTCCTGGTGGTGCCACTTAAATGGAAAACTGAAGGTTTAATAGGAATTTATTAAGTAAATGTAAAGAAGCCAAAAGATTTATGCAGCTAAGAATGTTGTGGTAGAAAAATTTAGGAAGTGCAAGTTTTCTGCATATGAAAGAAATGTAGTACATTAGAACAAGAAAAAAGGCCACTTTCTAGTACACAGAAGAAAAAAAAAGAAAATCTAATTAAGATAAAGTAAAAGAGTTCTATAAGAAGCAGATGATGGAGAGGCATGTAGGCAATGTTCAGAATCTGAGTCTTTGTACAGAGTGCCACAGAATACAAAGCTGAAGACATACTGGGGCCTCATAGATATGTAATATCTATGGGAAATCCATTCAAAAGCATATCCATTTACTCTGAAAATGTGACATTATCCTCACAACCTCAATGTCAGTGGCTTATAGTCATACATTGCTCAGAGATGAGAAATAGTCTGGGAAATTCATTGGTCAGCTATTTCCTTTTTTTGGTATCAGGGATTGAACTTGGTACCTTGCACTTGTGAGGTAGGCAGCAGAACCACTGAGCTAAATCCCCGGCCCCAGCTATTCCTTTTTGTGTGAACATCATAGGGTGTACTTACACAGACCTGAGTAGTGCAGCCTACTAACCTTGGCTCTATGATATAACCATATATATATATATGGTTATATATGGTTTATTGCTCCCAGGTTACAAACCTGTACAGTGTGAGAAATTGTAGAATTCAGCTATCTAGTTGTAAGAATTGATCACAAGAAGTTTGTTAACTGAGAAAATGAAGTTGTTTCTGGGAAACTTCACAAGTCTGTTTGTTAAAAGAATGCCAGAAAACTTTGAGACCTTGTAAAAGTCTCACAGGAGAAAAACAGGTTTTCCTAGTTTTCTTATTTACCATTTCCTGGGATCAGAGGACCACGACTCACTATGCACATCTGTGATGTTTGTAATGGGCCGGTGGGCTAGATTTTGGCTGAAGTTGCCCTGCTCTCTTGGTACCATCTGATAAGAAGAGGGCTGTGGTGTGCTCTTTGATGCATGGGATTGGTGAATGGAAACAGGGAATTTGTGAATTTGCCTGCAGCTTTTATGAGTCACTTAAAGTCATTTGTCACCAGAGGTGAAAATCAGAAAGACAATAGCCAGAGTAACTAAGCTGCTTTCCTACATGTATAAAAGCCTTGCTTCTTCCCTTTGTGATTGTCCAATAGTGCCAGAGGAATTACACTGCTGTTCTTCCCTCAGGCTGTCTCCTTTTCTTTCTTTAAAAGTCAGTGCTTTCCAGGGTCTCAGGTCTCCCTCTAGAGAGACCACCAATAGTACAGTATGTTACTGAAGTGAATAATAAATGTAGCTGATTGTAACACATTGGTATTTATGTACCTAAACATATTTAAAATAGGAAAGGTACAGTAAATGGCATCAAAGATTAAAAATAATGCATCTGTATAGGACACTTACTATGAATGGAGCTTGCAGGGCTGGAAGCTGCTCTGGGTAGTTCAGTAAGTGAATGTGGAAGTTTAGGATGTTACTTTACCATAGATTTTATAAAATGCTGTACATTTAGGCTACACAAAATTTATTACAGCGTTTTTTCTTCAATAATAAGTTAATTATTTTACTGGAATTTTTCCACTTGATAAACTTTGGTTTTTGAACTTTTTATTTCTTGTGTAATAACAACTTAAAAGAAATACATAGCACCATTCTCTTTTTTTATAGCCTCATTCTATAAACTTTCCCTATTAAAATATATTTTTAATCTTTTAAATATTTTTCTTAAGAACTAAGACAAAAACTTACATTAGTCCTCCACAGGGTCAGGATCATCAGCATCACCATCTTCCACCTCCATGTCCTCTGCACTAGTGGGCTGCAGGGGAAATAACATACTTAGAGTTGTCCTCTCCTACAATACAGTGCCCTTGTCTGGAATGGCTATTGTTGGGGTCTTAAGTGTCACTCAAAAGTCCCTCTGCCAAAGAGTTGGTCCTCAGAATAGCCCTATTTGGAAGTGGTGGAGCCTTTAAGAGGCTCCTATGGAATGTCACACGGCCCTATGGAATGTCACAGGGTCACTGGGCCCTGCCCATGCAAGGGTTCATGAGACCCTAGTTCCTTCTTCTCCTTTTTTTTGGTACTAGGGATCGAACTCAGGACCTTGCATGTGTGAGGCAGGCATGGTGCCACTGAGCTAAATCCTTGGCCCTCTTCTTCCTCTTTTTCACTTCCTGCCTATGATGTGAGTATTTTTGCTCTACCTCATGTTTCCTGTCATGATGTGGTGCCTTTCCACAGACTCAAAAACAACAGGCAAGCCTGTCGCAAACTAGAACTTCTGAAAAATGAGCCAAGATAAACCTTTCTCCTTATACATAGGTTATCTCAGGTATTTGTTACAGTAACAGAAAGCTGACTAACACATCTCCTAAAGGACATGCCTGAGGTTGTTTTATGTTAACTTTTTAATAAGTAGAAGGAATGAACTCTGAAATAACAATAAGAAGAATAATATAGTTAATATGGAAACCAGAAACATTTGATTTCTATATCAAATATTATGTATTATATATAATTGCATGTTTTGTGCTTTTTTACAAATTGTAGTGTGGTAGGTTTGTTTATACCAGTATCATTATAGACATGTGAATGATGCATTGTGCTGTGACGTGCTGTAACTATGGCTATGGCATCTAGGCAATAGTAATTTTTCTGCACTCTTATAATTTTGTGGGACTGCTACCATATTTGTGCCCTCTCACTGACCAAATCATCACTGTGTAATACATGATTGTATTTCCCACTGAATGGTCTAGGCACTGCCTGTGGTAGATTTGTTCCAGGTGTCAATTCTAAGCTTGGAGATGTGTAAAGTCTCAGAATTTCTCCTTGTGGACTCAATATCTGCCTAGGCATAGCAAGGGGTGTTCTGGGGCAGGAGTTGAAAGCAGAAATAGCATGTACCATGCCAATCCACTTAAATACTTTTAAGTCTCACCAAGATGGCTCATTTGCATCTGCTCACATTGATGCTTTCTATCAGCAGAAGCAAGTCACCTGGCCAAATTCAAAATTAATGGTGTAAGAAATATACTTCTTCCTTAGAGGGACTGGGAAGAAATGTGATGTTTGGTGAACAATTTCTCTAAAGAGCTTTTCTGGAAGCTATGGGTTGAATATGTCAAAGAACCTTTGCTTCAATCAAAATAAGTAGTTAAGGAAAGCTTCATTCTAGACTATTACAGCCTAAGTGGAGGGAATTGAGCTCAGTTTCAATGAGATGAAAGGTGGGAAGATTTTCAAATGCTAGAATGAACTATGGAACAGTACCGGAGGGCACTAGAGGAAAAGGCTGGTCAGTATGATTAGGCCATCTGTGTTTGCTAAATGTTGATCATTAAAATTAGGCTCCATATCAGTCAGATTTTTGTTACTATGCCAAAAAACCTGAGAGAATTAGGAGGATAAAAGATTTATTTGGTTCATGGTTTTAGAAGTTTCAGCCCATTGTCAGTTGGCTCCCTTGCTTCTGGGCCAGTGAGAAGGCAAAACATTATGGTGAGGGGTATATGGTAGAACAAAGCTGCTCACCTCATGGCAGAAGGCTTCACCTCCCAAAATCATACCCAGCTATAAGCCCATCATCAGACTGATCCAGTATCAGACACTCATGATCCTATCACCTGATCCTGACACCATGATCCTGTCTCAAAAGATCCACCTATGAGTGCTTGAGGCTTTAGATACCTAGATATAAGCCATAAAAGTAGGGAAGGGTGCTACTACATTTCTTGTATTCCTTGGATAGATTCTCCTACTTATCAACACCCACCACTGTGTTTATGTATTAGAGTAATAGGGAGAGGACAAGAAGAGACATTGAACAGTGTCTACTGCAGTAATAAATATAACAGAAAGTTTAGAAGTAGAGTCCATTTAATTTGGTGACTGATCAGCTAGGTCTGAGGTCAGCTCAGGCAAGGTCTTAGAAAATGGCCACCTCTTAGATATAAGTCACTGTGTGGGTTGCAGTGCTCTTCAGAGAGGAATACATGAATAAAGAAGGTGCCAGGTGGTGGGGGCTGTTAAATTTTTTCTGGGATAGGCTAAGTTTTAAAGATCTCAGTAAAATATCTAGAAGAATATTGAAAATACAGATATCTTCAGAGGAGATATTAAAAGTAGAGATAGATTTGAGAATCCTGTGTTAATAGTAATGAGCGTGCAGATTGTGGTGACATTTCTCAAGGAGAGTCTATAGAATAAAGAGAAAAGAAAACTTCATCAAGACATAAAATAAAATTTAGGGATTTTATATACTTTATTCAAAATTGTTTTGTTGTACAAAATATATCTGTACTTTATAAAGTTATTTTAAGAAAAGAAAATATAATATAATCAATGAGAGCATTTGGAAATTTCCAGTTTATTTTATATACTATCTTCTTGGTCTGGAAATTACTAGGTGTCAAATAGTAACATGAAATAAAGTGTATTTTTTTAGTGATTCCTTAATAATGATATTATCTCATTTCTACTATGTATTCTTTACATGGTAATTACTACTTAGAAAGTTATTAAATGGAGATCATTTTCTTTACACTTTTCTTATTTATTTTTAATAAATATAGGTAACTATTTTTCTAATGAATTGACTTTCCTAGCCTACTAAATTGGAAGAATAATTAATATTTCTTTAATCTTTGAATTTTGCATCTAAGATTGATTTCATATAAGAAAAGACTTTGTTGCAGTATCTTGCCTTATCAGCTTATAATCTGTAGACTGATGAAAATAATTTTAAAATAAGTTTCTTCTTAAGTAAATATGGATTGGTTTTACAACTTTACGTCATATTCTAAATGAATTTTATTATCCTTTAGATTCCTTTCCAATATTTGTATAACAATCATTTAAGAATCGCTTGTAATTGTCATTTTACTTATTTTTTAATCTCAATTTTATGATGTGGGTATTAGAAAGGCCATCTCACAGAAGAGGAAATTCCAGCTCACAAGTCAATCTCAGTGTACACAGCCAGTCAGGACAAAGGGGACCCTTTAGTCAGCTCCTCTCCCTCTGGGCCCAGAGTTAATCGACCATACTCTCAATTTCAAAGTGATATCTATACTTTTGTTAGATCTTTCACTTGTTCTGCTCTTGTGAATCCCTTTGTAAATGGGCACTGGTTAGGAATTTGTACCCTTGATAGGAAATGACTAGGGCCTGGCTGACCATCCTGCCTCTGCCCCCACCCACTCCCAGCACTCTGTTAACTGGATACAAGTCAGGGTCTTCTGTGAAGTTGAAACTGTGCTACATTTTGGAGAGTATGACAAAGAAAGGATATTTTCATCTCTGACAGTTTCTGGCTGATCACTGTGTTCTATGCCACAGAAAGGCCTGAATAATACCTTTAAAGAAAAGACTGAAGCTAAGAACTTGTTGACTTTCTGGCTGAACTACAACCACACTCAGGTTTGCCTCTCATTTTTGAAGTAATGTTTTTATTAGGTCAGTTCCTCCTTGGTTGGAATGTAAAATAAGAAACATAGGCCAGGATGGAAAAAGGAGTTTCAATAAGAAATGTCTCTCCTATGCCTCTCATTTTCATTTTCTCAAGTTTAACACATTGGAAACTTTATGCTTATAGGCAATCAAGGACTATTTTGATTTACTGATACATAGCATCTGTTATTTATATGCTTTATCATATGCTCATATATAAATATGAGTCATGCACTACTGAATGATGAAGATACATTCTGAGAAATGCAGCATTAGTCGATTTTGTTACTGTGTAACCCACATGGAGACTACTTGCACAAACCAGGATAGCTCAATCACGGGAAGTGGCCTCTTGATGCAATCAAGAAACAGTAAATATGAGATATATGAGAGCCCTACCAATGTAACATGGTGTAGGGTACTGCAGTAAACTGGTATACACAAAAGGAATATACTCTAATGGTACAGTGTGTCATGTGGAAAATATACAAATCATTAACATAGCCATTTATTAGCATTATCAGTAGTATGTACTGTAAATAATTGTGTATTGTATATAACTCTGTATATTATACTTTTATATGCTCACACTGGCATCATCACAAATCCAAGTAGTTCATTGGACTATGACACAATGATGGCTATGGCATCACTAGGTGATGGGAAATTTCAAGCTGCTTTACAATTTTATGAGGTCACTATTGTATGCATTCCACTATTGTGTATGCAGTCCGCTGTTAACCATAATGTTTGCTGTGTGCCTTGGGACCATTTGTGTCTATGTAACATTTCAAGCTCGGATGGCCTCCCCAAACTGTGTGCTCTGAAGGTCAGTGTGAACCACTCTTCTGAACAGGATCAACAAATGCTTGATGTATGAAGGTGACCTCTAACTGGGGTATGTTACCACCATTTACTAAGTCAGGCTTACTGTAGCACATTTTTGTGGCAGTTTAAAGCACTCATTACTATGTTCACTTGTAGACTCAATATGGTTTTATAAAAGCACAATAATTTAAATGGATGGAATAATGCTATCAAGGTAAAATTTAGTAGTTGTAAAAGATATCTTCTTTTCAGAAGAACATGAAAGACTGATTTTTACTAATAAGAGAAGCTTTAATTACCTCTGATCTAATGAACAATTTTAATGCTATTTAAAAATCAGAATCAATTCTAATTCTTTAAGAAACAGGAATAGAATATAAAGCATTGCTCATGTTTGCTTTTGGCCAATGGTAAAATTTAGTGTATAAAGGAGGAAAAATAATCAAAGTTATTCATTTTGTGTTTAACATATTTATTTTGACATTTATGAATTGAACTACAGTAATCTACAATTAATCAATGGAAGAGGAAACAGACAATGTGAGGTTTGAACTATGTGGGGTATAGAAAACTTTTGTTTTAAAATTTTATATTTTGTTCCTCATAGATTTTTGCCTTAATTTACTGTTTTAAATTGTTATATTCAAATAGCATTTATATTTATATTTTGTTTCCATGTCCCCTGCATTTTTTTTTTTTTTTGTACCTGGGATAATACTCAGGACCTTGTGCTTGCGAAGCAGGCAGCAGCACCACTGAGCTCAATCACTGGCCCTCACTTCCCCAGAAATTTGACACCTGAGGCAAATGCATTCTTGTATCACCTTTGTCCTGGCCTGTACTAGTTAGATACTTTAAGGCAATAATGAATTACAATATTTGCAGGAATACATCTTTAGGGACCATTTTTATGCTTGCCCTGGATCTTTACTGGTTATGTATATATACCTCTTTAATATGTTGTTAAGGAAAAATTACAACTATAGTTTGAGAAGAGAAGGTTCAAGGGCATCAGGACTATACCATAGAGAACTGAAGAGAGAATTCAGCTCTTTGTTTTGCATGCAGTGAGAGTGCATCTTTGACAGCTTGGTGAGACTAAAATTAAAACTCTTTCAGGTTGTAGGAGTCCATAGCCTTAGTTACACCAAACTTTGCATTTTGATCAACACTGGCAAATCTTTCGGAAGCAATTTAATGTTAGTACCTCACAGAATGCCACGTTTACCTGGAAAAACGCTCTTAGCAGATAAAGTGAGTCTTCCTAAACTGGAGAGGCATATTCACCAAGTCAGTCATGTGGGGAAAAAATAGCCCTCAGGCCCACTGTTGCATTCAGAACATTTTTAGAAGTAATTAAGAGCCCTTTGAATGTTTCCTAAAGAGTCAATTTAGGTGGGCTATCATCTGGGATTGGACGAATCAAATTTGCACTAACCAAGTATATAAAAGTGAATCAAGAAAATTTCTATCTCAAACTTTTGCTTAAATTCTGCCATTAGATTTTATTACCTATATAAGGATGTATGTATGTTACATATCTTTTCAGTGCTTTGAGTACAGAAGCCATCAAAAAATTGTTAAACGTTGTATATATAGCTTATGTCAATTTGCATATAAGGATCAAATGGGGATTTTAGAGTCTAGATCTCACCATAAAGTGTACAGAAGTCCCAAAAGATAACATAGAAATAAAAAATGCTATTTATGTTGATGTTACCAAAATCCATATATAAAGGGATGTTTGTAGATTATGCAAGTGCTGAAACAGGCCTGGCTTATTAATGCTTTTCTATTACTTGAGCTATATTGGATAATCTAAGATATGGTATATGCAAAATAATAAATATGAAATATGAAACGCTTAAATTTTACAAGTGACAGTGGAATAGACAGGGGCAGGTGCATTATGAAACTAATGATGTGGAAATTTCCTTATTAGTGTTTCAATTTTAATTAATTGTTTTCCAATCCCAGGAGTTGAGTCCTGCTTTGGTTATTAAGTCAGAAACCTCAGTGCATTTTTCATGTGTTGATTAGACAGTCTGTGTGTATACTCCAGAAATCAACTCTAAGGAAAACCTGGAAAGCAATTCAATAGAGTCCCATGAAACTCCTAGATACTTGTACTATTCTAGTAGGAAATTGCATTAGAAATAAGTCTCACTGCACTGTAGTTTAAAAATGAAGTGTGGAAAGTTGTCTGAGCTATTCAGACTCAATGAATAGCATATTAGATTCTGAACTAGAACCACTTCTCATGGCTCAAAACTCAGAATTCTCTTCTTTATGTCTGCCTTTCACCTTGCAGTCTTTTCTTTAATGGTCAATGTGTACATTTTTCCACTCTGGCTTTAAAATAATTTGCTAATAAGCTTAATTTTCAAGTAAAAACTCAATATCTAGTGACATTTATTTATTCTATAATGTTCATGCAAATATTCTGCTAAAAGTAGGAAGCTATGTTTAAGAAAGATACATATTCTAGTTTAGATATACTAAACATAGGAAACTAATCCATGTTGATTCAGAAATTCCTCAGTTGAAGATTAGTCAATGATGACATAAAATGAGGAAGATGTTTTTACTGCTGCTTTTTTTTCCCCTTAAATTCTTTTATTGGTGCATTTTAGGTATACAATACATTTACATTTATCATTGGGTGCTTGTACCTGTACATGATGTATCTTAGTTCTGATTTTTTCCCC
>NW_004624917.1:416270-427848 GCF_000247695.1 Heterocephalus glaber
AAAGTCTTTTTCTCCATTCCTCATCTGCTTTTGTGGAGGGAGGGATTATTTAATAATTCTTTTTGTGTGCTACTTCTCATTCTTTAAAACAAATAAGAACTTAATTTTCCTTAACTTTTTTTTCACTGGTTAGTTAAAATTTTACCAAGGAAGCTTATAATTTAAAGGCTACCTCTCTGGTGTCATTTGGATGTGTATCTACTCCTAAAGAGATAATTAGTTATGGAGTAAGAAAATAAACAGCAAGCCTGAAGAGGATTTTTTTTTTTAGTCTGAGCTTTCTAAGGTCCTGAATTATCAATTGCTGTGGATTGAATTTAATTATAAGTACATCCTCTAAGAAGTTTGCTGTCACTTAAGATATTCTTTTAAATGTGCTTGTTTCAAGTCAAATCATGAAAGGGAAATTTTTTTATTATTATTATTAACCATAAAGCGGGTAAGAAATACTTTCAGATTCAATATGGCAAAATCCCTACAGTTAAATAAAACTAAGAGGAAAAGTTAATTTCTTTTTAGAAGAAGAAATTGAATATGAAAAGGGCCATTTCCACTTTGTACCCGCTTATCAAAGGGCAGGCACAGTCAAAGTAAAATAGCATTCATTTGGCTAGCTTATGAAAGCTTTTCGTAGATAAGCACAATTCAAAGCAATCTGGTTCTGATTTCTGATCTTGCCATTGTCTTTAGGCTAGAAGTCTAAATCTCCCCAAAGCAGGTATGGTTCTGAAACAAATTTAAAGACTTTGACTTTGGGATCTATTCTTGATTCCTAAGACCTTTGGGATCTATTCTAAGATCTTTGGGATCTAAGATCTTTGGGATCTACTCTTGATTCCTAAGGTCTTTCTCCTGAAAATGTTTCAAAGCGAAGTGTAGTCTAAAAATAAGATCCTATGAATATAATGTCCTATAACAGTGGTGGTGAACCTATAGCACGTGTGCTGCAGCAGGCTGTTTGTATTGTTGAAAGCTCTAAAATTTTTACCATCACTGTCCTATAAAAATAAGATACTACAAAATAATATGGTAATCTCAACCATGGTCCTACTACACCTCAAAGTCACCTGCATTGGAAGACTTAGCTGAATTAATATAAGAATATAAAAAAGGTACTTTGTGCTCTTATGATAGCAGTGGTCCCCACTCACCTAAACAAACTAACAATAACAAAGTAAAACAAGCAGCATATTCATGAATGCTAGAATTTGAAGTCAGGAAATTACTATGAAATACAGATATTCCTTGTTTAATGACTACCTGTTTAATGACTGAACTTATAACCAAGGCATGCTGTTTAGACTTGCATCTTGTTTATAGAGCTTAAATATCTTTTTTATGGTACAGCACACCTTATTTATACAATACTGTAAATTTTTCTGATTGTACTGTACACTACAGTGCTGTGGTTTTATGTTCTGTTGTACACTACTGTACTGCATGTATGAATTATACAAATAAAAGCAAAGTCATCAAGTTGGAGCTTTCTTTGACCATGTCTTTGTTCTGAATGTTGTAATGTACATACTACGTACAGTTCTTCATTTAGCAACCTAGTTGCAGGAACTTAATTTGGTCACTAAATGAGGAATGTCTATATTTATGTATAATGAGTTCATACCAATAAAAAAATCACGACTTGGAGAAAATTGAAAGTGTTATTTTAGGTGGACAAAATGATTATGGGAAGCTACCTGTCTCACAGTTTGTCTAAGATGGGCATTGTGGAAGGATGACATGTAAACTTACTGCATATGCATACCAATTGGAAAAAAAGATAATAAATCTTCTAAATGATCGGGTCTTGGAATTTAAGACTGGTAGGTATTTGAAATACATGAGATAAAAGATCTGAAACATTAGCCAATTATTTAGTTTCCAACATTGTGGAAAGCTACAATATGGCTGTAGAATGTGCAATACAGAATATAAAAATTTGAAAGTGCTTCTCATACCTGTTTTTCTCATATTTTCAGAACGTGCCTTTTTTTAATTTGGTACCGGGGATCCAACTCAGGTCCTTGCTCTTGAGCAGCAGGCAGTGAAATCCCTGAGCTAAATCCCTGGCCCTGCCTTTTTTTTTTTTAAAGAAACAATGACTAAGCCTTATTTCAAGATTTATCTCAAAATTTCATGCACAAAATGAACAGACCTTTAAGAAGTCTAGGCATTCTATTCAAGCCTCTTGTTTTTGGTGAGGGGTTCAGGATTAATTGACTAGAAAGGTTTAATATACCCTGAAATTACTGATCACACAAAGCATTCAATTTTCCTTTTGAAAGAATTCTGTGTAAAGGTAGTGGGAGCCTCTTTTCTTTATGAAGATGTTATGACTCATTAATGAAGCAGGCTTTGGTTTACACTGGGGAGCAACCACATGGTCTCTAGGAACGTTACTTCTGGTAGTAAGAGTTGTCTCATCCACTCACAACTGAAAATAGGAGGCAGATACATGAAAACACACTGGACATGGAATAGTTTTAGGACTCCTGAAATGTAAGTGAACAGCAAAGTGAATAGTAAATCTGAGATATAAACAATGACTGTATCAGGCCTCAAAATCATATTTGGACTGATAGATAATGTGCAAGGAATGTGTAAACTCACAAACATGGAAAGGAAGACTTCAGATGAGACAAAGGGTTGAATCCAGAAGTGGAGATTTCAAGTAAGCCACAAAGAGATGCACTAATACTGCATTCTCACACTTGGGTTCTGTCCCATAGGACATTTGTCTTGATCATTCAAAATAGAAAAATTAGATCTCAATTCAGATTTGTCCCTTTAACCTGGCCCCAGTCCTATGCTGATATGTGTCAGATATCACTGAGTAAACTTTCCTTTTCTTTTTTAATGATTGAATATATAACAGTTATTTCTTCCCCATGATTTAGGGACAAAAATGTGATGCAAATTTTGTTATTTTAGTAGCTTGTAAGAGCTAAAAGGAGAGATGATCTTTGTTATTTCTACCTTCCATAAAATTTGTTTGTTTCACTAATTTTCTTCTAACCACTGTCTGGGTTGAAATGAGTCACCACACTGAAGTACAAAATAGAGAAACCCAAACCAATATCATTAAGTGGACAGAGCCACATGAAGGGCCCCAAATTGAGTTGGCTCTGTGTGGACACTGTGTCTCCTGAAATGTTCTCTATTATAGCCAAAATGGATCTCTATTGATTTATGTGATGCTTGTTTGTATTTTGGTTTCTGCGTCTTATTTCAAGTTTTCTCAGGGGAAACAAATGTTTTTCCATAAAAGTGGTAATGAAAATGATCAAAGTAACTGAGGTTTGGAAATCTGAAGCGTTCTTTCTGTTCTTGTCCTTCTTTAAATTTTTCATTATTTATCATGTGAGAATTAATATTTTAGAATACTACTTAGAATTTTTTTCTTGACACATAAGAAATTGTTAATTCTTGAAGTTGAATTTTGTGACATGAGAATATTTCAGTTGGTTGAAATACTGGTACCTATTTCTATGAATATGAACACAATTTGCCAAAAGCTTCACTCTATAGTCTTCTTACAGTTTTGCATCATAAAATAGGACAAACCGAGTAGTGGTATTATTTTTTATTTGAAACATCAATTTTTTATATACCAATGATAAATAAGGTAGTTTTTTGGAGGTAAACTATAATAGGCTTTGAAAAAACTCAGAAAAGGTCAAACTCTTAGCTTAAGTATACTTACTGATTTTATAATTGTACTGCAATCTTTTTGTAATGCTCAAAAAGAAACTTAAGATTCTTGTGAGATTAAAATTTAACTGATTATCTATAAATCATAACAAAAATTTTTTATTAAATGTAGACAAATTTTAATCTTCAAATTAACTAACTATAATTTCATAATTATTGATTTATAGATATCCACTTTGGACCATTTCTGAAGCTGAATTCAGAATAATCCTGAGGTAAGCTATCCACATCTGCATGCATATATGTTAATTTTAAGGGATAAAATATGTAGCAAAATTGTATGTAATGGAATATTCAATCTTTTTTTGTCGTTGAGGACTCAATAATACTCTGCTCCATGACATGCACTCAGTGGTATTGTTTCATTTTTAACTTTTTATAATATTTCTCAATTTTAAAAGATAATCAAAAGGCATGATGAATTGCTTGTGTCCTCTCTGCAATTATGTATATAAAGTACAAAGCAGTTAGCAACCAATTTGATTGTATAGTGCAGTATTCAATATCGCTTAGTTGTGTAGGCTAGAATTAGATGGACATGTCATGATATAATTAATAAGAATAATAACAAAACTAATACTCCTTACTTAATTTTAGTATAATTCAGAGACTATACTAAGCACCTTACATACATTATATTATTTAAGCCTTCAGCAAACCAATGTCATAAAAATTTTATTTATCACATCCTGAAAAAAATGTTAGGGTTTAATCTCAGATTATGTAGTGGTAAGTGGCACATTTACTTAAGTCTATATGAGACTCAAATTTTGATTTTCTACAACTATATAAACTACCTGTGAAAGATAAGGGTTCCATGACATCATGAAAAGACTTTGGCTTTCATTCATCCATTGGCCCCATGAAATATGTGAATTAGATAGAAAACAAACAAGATAAAGAAGGGCAACACTTCTTAGGCTCCAAGTTCATTTTGAGAGATACCTTTCAATGATGATGGGATTAATATTAAAGAATAAGTACTAATTTTTCTTAACATTAATAAAGTACAGTACCTTTATAGCATAGTTACAAATTTCTTCCCAGTGAATTCACTTTTTCTCCCTTGGATTACATTTGTGAAATATTTAATCAGCACATAGTAGGGGCTAAATTCTGAGGTAACCATTAAGAAAAATAGATATGGTTGCCTTTTCAAGATGCTCACAAGTTAGTAGATTAAAAGCAGATGAGTAGACAAATTATTATAGCAAAATGTATGGCCCTGCTATGGAAGCCTAAACGATGTTTTATTCATTCTGATTGACTATATCAAGGCTTCTATGTATCACCAAGCATATATGAATCTTTAGTTCATGAACTTCTAAAAGAAGACAGAATTTCTAAAATTTGTTCTGCATTTTTCTGGAAGTGACATTTCATATGATATATCAGTATATTTCAGAAAGTAGAAATTTAATATGTGAAATATACTTCCTGTGATCTGCTACTTATTTTTCTTAAATATCAGAACCATCAAGAGTGGTACTTGTTAAATGTATTGAGTGGAAAAACTATCATTTTGTTGACAATTTTACTTAAGATAACATAATCTTTGTTGTACAGGCAATAAAATGAGTCACTTCAGTTTTTGAAAATAAATTGGGATAGGTTTAAAAAATTACACTAAGGGTTCCCTTTTTGGCAGGTGATAAATGAAAAGCTATAAAAACATGATTATAAAAAGTGCTGTTTAAATGCTTTGCTAACCTGATAAGAAAAGAAAGAAAAGAATTCAAAGGGGAAAAAAATGAAATGAAATCTGGAGCCCTCAATGGAAAGAAAATGCAAAGTTGGGAACATCAGGTAAAGCTAAGGCCACCACCCTAATTTGGACCTGATTGGAAAAATGCTTTAGAGTCAAGATCCAAAAGGACAACACTCTCAGTGTCAAGGTTGGTGTCTACAAAAAGCAAAGCTACCATTGAAATGACACATCAAGGAAATCTACTTTCCTAGATCTTGCCATTGAGTGGACTACACAAATCTACCCCTAGGATTCAGAAATGTAAATTAGCATTCATTTAACTTTGGTTGCCGAATTCACCCATGTGGTCCTATTGTAGGAAGATAAGTTAGATAGAAATTAATATACCATCAGCAAGGAACTGGGCTCTCAAGGGAGTTAGCACAAAAAATAAAGACATCAGAATTGTGGCTGGAGTCACATCTGAAGAAAGCCAGGCCTCAAGATAAAAATGCAATGGCCAGGCCTATGTGCCTTCCAAAGGAATAAATAATAACTTGGAATTATACTATAATTAGACTACCTATTCCAGTAAGTCCAGATAGGCATCAGTTGCCCAGATGGGTGACCAGGGCATCTGGACCTATCCCTTACTGAAAATGCCTTTGTTTTTTTCATATACCCTTGCTACATGACGTGTTCCCCTATTGGATCAATATTAGCTAAGTGGCTGTACTTATAATCCTATAGATTGATTGTGGTTTGACCCACACTGCACCACATTGTGACTTTGCTGTATAAATTATTTCAATAAAACTCTTCTAAGTTCTTCCTTTGGTTTGCGACTCTATTTCTCAATGTTGTGGCACCACAAACTCAGCACATTTGACATGCAACAGGTTGGAATTATATTTCTCCTGTATCAGTCCAACAAGCTTCATCCAATAATTTAGGTGATTCCAGGTTCACAGTCATTGAGAGGAAATAAAATCCTTTGCAGTGTGAACCCAAATTTAAAGTGTTTCAAACATCAAATTCTAAAGAAATAAGAGTTAAAAATTACAAAGTATAAGGAAAAAATAGATGAGAAAAAGCCAATAAAAACATGACACAAATAGAGACATACAAAGATTTCAGATATTGGAATTACCAGATGCATAAAAAAATGTGTGTTTAATATTGACTTAATTTTTTATTTCTGTTTAACAAATTATCACAGAGGTATTGTCTTAAATACAGGTAGTTTCTAAATCAAACAACAAAGACTGGACAAAGATTGAGTATCTTGCAGTTCTGTAGGTCAGAGGTCAAGTATAAGCACCACCAGGTTAAGATAAATATGTTGTTAGGCTGTATTTCTTTGTAGACACTCAGGAAAGAATTGGGTTTTTGCTCATTCCAATTGTTGGCAGAATTCAGTTCCTTATTGTGGTAGGTTAGAGTGCCTTGTTTTCTTGCTCCTATAAGGTGAAGATTGCTCTCAAGTTCTGAAGGCCACTGAATGTCTTGACTTTGTGGCCCACTTCTTCACCTTCAAGTAGTAAAGGCAGCTTCAATTTCTTTTATAATACATCTCTGTAATTTTTTCAGTCCATGCTGGTAGTGTTTCTACTGATACAAAGTTCTCAAGAACTCGGTGTGGGTTTCTCATAATGTATGTTAGAATGACTTATTTCATTAGACAAGATGTATGTCCATAGATCTTTCCAAGATGACCTCTTTTCAATTTTTGACTTCTGTTCAAGTGGTTGAAAGGATCTATGAGGTAGGAGTCATTCAAGATGAAACTGCATTGAATACTGTTAGTAAAAGCAATACAAGCCTTAGAAACCCTAATCTTCAGAACCAGAAGTCTAACGGAAATTAATGAGGATAAATTTTAAAAAATTACATCAACAAACATCAAAATTAAATTGAAAAACACCAACAGCAGAAAGAACTCTAAGTAGCCTGAGAAACATTGGAGGGCACTGCTAAAAGACAGGCAATTAGATGGATAGATGACCTCTAAATAGCAACACTGGAAGCCAGAAGATAATGGTATATAGGAATCTCTTTAGAAGATTCCAGGGCTGCGGATTTAGCTCAATGGCACCATGCCTGCCTCACAAGCGCAAGGTCCTGAGTGCGATCCCTGGTACCAAAAAACCAAAAAAAAAAAAAAAAAAAAAATCAGAAAAAGAAGATTCCAACACTCTGTGAATGCCTTCTGTCTCAGACTTCTATCTTTTAGTTGCATATTACTGTGAAGACCTTATTTGTAAATTTTCTCTAATGCTTTAAATAAAGCCTTACATTTCTCATAGCTAATAAGTATGACCACAAGCAAATATGTAATGAATCATCTACTTGTTGGATAAATATTTGACATCAGCTCGTTGTGATACTGATGATAAACTTGGTTCTATTGGGCCATTTGGACTATGAAAAAAATCAATCCCGCCATCAAGTTTTTGATTTATATCAACCTTTCATAAAGTAGAAAATATAGTTATGAAATCATACTTTTCTTCTTAGGAAATGTAATCTCTCATTTGCTTATTACTCACAACATTTATATCTTTATAACTTTTACATTATATAAATTTTCAACAATTCCATGTACTCTCCCTAAATGTTATAATTTACTCAGAACTTGATGGCTATCATCAATCAACAGTAATTTCTGTTTTTGCAGTGCTTGGAATAATTTGGCCCAGGTTCTTACTAGTGGTAGGCAAGCACTTTATCACTGAGCTACATCCCCAGCCCATGCAACAGTAATTTTTAAAAATTTTATTGGTATATTTTAGTTATACAATATAATGACATTCATCATTGGAGATTCATACCTTTACATAATATATCTTGATTCTTATTTTTCCCCCTTCCCCTTCCCTCCCTCCAACCTCTCCATCCCTCCCTATTTACAAAGACTTTGTTTCCATTTTTTCATTTTCTCATATTATTCCATTCCCTTCTTCCTTTTCCTCTACCCCTCCCACTTCCCCTTTGCCCCTTTTCTTACTGTTTCACATTATCTATTATACATTTTGATCCTCATTTACATTTTGAGTTTCTCACACCAGAGAAATTATTTGGTATTTACACATGTGTGTCCTATTTATTTCACTTAAGAATATTACCTCAATGTCCACCCATTTAGCTATAAATGTTTCTAATTTCTCATTCTTTATGGCTGAGTAGTACTCCATTTTATTAAAAAAAAATTTTCTTTATCCAGTCTCCAGTTGATGGGTAATTGGGCTGTTTCCATGTTTTAGCTATCACAAACTATGCCACTATGAACATGGGTGCACGTATATTGCTGTGGTATGATTCTTTGGGGAAGATCCCCAGCAGTGGAATAGCTGGGTCAAATGGGACTTCCAGTCCTAGTTCTTTGAGGTATTTCCATACTGATTTCCACAGTGCTTGCACCAGTCTACATTCCCACCAGCAGTGGTGCAGGGTTCCTCTTTCCCCACAGCCCTGCCAGCATTTGTTATTGGTTGATTTCATGACAGCAGCCATTCTTTCTGGAGTGAAGTGGAATCTCAGTGTTGTTTTCATTTGCATCTCTCGAATGACCAGTGATGTTGAACATTTTTTCATGTATTTATTTGCTATTTCTACTTCTTTATCTGAGAAATGTCTGTTCATTTCAGATGCCCATTTTCGGATTGGATCTTTAAATTTGGGAGGTCTGATTTGTTTAATTTCTTTGTGTGTTCTAGATAGTAGACCCTTGTCTGAGGAACAGTAGGTAAAAATTTTTTCCCACATTGTGGGTTGTCTCTTCAAACTGCTGGTGGTTTCTCTTGCTGTGCAGAAGCTTTTTAATAAGAAGAGATCCCTCTTGTTGATTCTTTGTGCTAGTTCATGTGCAACTGAGGTTTTATTCATGAAATCTTTTCCTACGCCATTGTCTTCAGGAATTCTAGCTAATCTCTCTTCCAGCCAGTTTAGTGTTTCTTCAACAGTAATGTTTTAGCAACAAATATGTGCTTACTACTATGCTTAGCACTTTTTGGAACACTCAATAAGCATATCTTGTAATGTCATTGAGTAACTCCTCATATTTTTGTATTTGTTACATAATTGGATTATTTTGAACTTTTAACTTGAGTTTTCAGTTATATTAGAATGAATAATAGAATAGATATTAAAAGCCATTGCTCTACTTTTCTGAGTGTAACTAATATAAGAATACTTCATGACTCTTCATTTCATCAAACCAATAATGTCTCATTAAATAAAAGGAAATCGAAGGAGACATAGGGGATTTAGCGGCTGAAATTCAGTGAAGAATAAATATAAAATGACTGTGAGCTTTTCATGAAACACATAACAACTTTATTTTCTTCCTGAATTGCATGACATCATTTAGATGGAGTTTTAAATTAGTTTTACTATTAATAAGTGATAATTTATTGATTTTTGCTTGATGTATAATTTTATCTGAAAAAAATGTAAAGTCTTGTGCATTTCTTATGTAAAGGATAGTCTATTAGTGTCAAACAGAACTGATTTGAACACTGGCTTTGCAAATGACTATGACTCCATAGGTAAGCTATTTATCTTTTCTGAGTCATAATCTCATTACTCAAAAAACAAAACAAAACAAAACAAAAACAAACCTAGCTGGTCCAACTTGTAGTCTCCATTCATTTTCACTAAAAAATTTTACATAATTTAAAACTAGACACAGCCAAGTTAGCAGGAATTCCTATCCCTCTTTCTTAATGTCCTTTCTATTCCACTCCCATTGACCAAGAGTCCTAGAGGATTATTCCATGATATCTGCCCTGCTTCTAAAGGCCAAGTGAGGAGAAAGCCAAGGAGTTCATCAGTTCTTTCCGTCACCACACAGAGAGCTTCTGTGGTAAATGGATTTCCCACTGCATTCCAACTGATGACTTTCACTACTACAGGGACTCCTGGCTCATACTGATCTTAAACAATTGCAGGCTTCATGATTATGATTCCATCTGTCATCTACAGGAAGCTCAGTCTGATACTGTTCTTAGTGTCCACCGTGTTGGACTGGCCAGACAGGAAAGGCTAAGAGCTCTGACCCTGAATCCCTTGCCTCATAGTGACTTCTGTGAGGCTCCTGATAGCTTTTCCTGACAAAAACCTCAATCAGGAGCAGAAATATTTTAAGGACGTGCCAATAGAATTATATCAAAAGAGGATCCTCCCCCAAATGCAAATTACCCCTTGGAAAATTTGTTAACAGCTCAGGGACCCATTCTTGGGGAAGCTTGGTGAGTCATAATTTAGCAGGTCATAAAAAGGTCTATTATAATCTTCCCCAAGGAAATAGGTACCTACTAGAAGTTCATTCTCGGTAACATATGAAGTTCACTAAAGACACTTCTCATCCTTTTGGATTCTGCCTAATCAGACACTTCACACATCTTAGTACTCCCAGGATAAATGATATGACATATATAAAGTGCCTATCAGTGCCTACTACATAGCAGATACTTACTTTCTATTCATTTCCTCCCTTGTCCTACATTCCTAACATTTTAGTTTAAACCCTCATTGTTGCTTTTCCTTTCCACATATATATCCCAAATGAGATTATAAAACCTGTAAGAGAAGAGAGCTATAGCTCTGTCTTTCAAGCTTTCACAGATTATTTAGCATAATATCTTGAAGATAAATATTAATTGCTATATAATTATTGCCTGAGTGATTACTTTGCATTTGATTTTCCCAGATGTAGATAATATAATGTGCTATCATACCAATGTTATTCTGAGCAGCAGTTTGGCAAGAAAGGAAGATGAAATTCTAGTCCAACTATTTGCATTTTGATTACTGAATCACCTATCAGTTGATAAGACTTAAATTACTTAGAAATTTTCTTGAGCATTTGAAATAATGGCTTCTCCTCTTGCTCAGGTTGTAAGGCAAGAATGCATTTATTAGCATAATGTTGCAGTAAAAAGAACTTAAAGAAATTGAATTCTAAATCTCTACTCTCACTTGTAAGAGCAAAGGCAAGTCAAAAATGAGATGACAATGAAAAGATCATTATGAGGATTAGAGAAAATGTGGATAATTTCCTATGACAGAAAATCTTTAGTTTACTTTTTCTTTTTTGTATTAAATTCTTTTATTGGTACATTGTAGGTATACAACACAATTATATTTCTCATTGGGAATTGTACCTTTCTATAATGCATCTTG
>NW_004624917.1:433558-444428 GCF_000247695.1 Heterocephalus glaber
CCTTGGTAATGTGGAATCAGGTGGCTGCCTGTCTGCAGTGGGGTGGTTCGGTGTCTTCCGTGTGACTCAGGACCTCGGTAGGGCGTGCACAGACCTGCCTGTCTGCAGCCAGAAAATCTTTATTTTAAAAACACATGCCCTCATTTGGAAAATGTTGGAAAATAGGAAAAATAACTAAAAATCTCTCATCTCGTCAACATGTTTTTTAACATTTTGAAATATTTTAGGCCTTATATACATAAATTTTAATTTTTTTTTCTGCTTCATCTTATATTGATCTTTGATCTTTTCCATATTATAAATTCTTCAAAAATATTATTTTGATGATACACCATATGTAACTTGGCCACTTCTCATAGTTGTGTTATGAATTTTTCTTTTGACTTATTTGTTTTTCCTTTTTTCTTTATTGGTACCAGGAATCGCACTCAGGGCCTTACACTTGCCAGGTCGGCACTGTGCCCCTGAGGTACATTGCTGGCCCAGAGCTACATTCCTGGCTCTCTTTTGTTTAATTTAAAAATAATTTTATATCATCACAGCAATGGTTCCATATTTCTATGTATTTTCCTAGAAATTTGTTATAACTATATACAATTCTTAATTTCTGGACTTATACCCTTGTTATTTGCAAGCTAGTATTTCTTCCTCCATCTGTCTTGGAATTCTCCCACAGATCTATGACCTGTATATATCTAGTATAGTGCTGAAGTTCATGTTTCACAAGTGCCCAGGACTAATATTACTAGTATGTACAGTACTTCAGCTGTATTGAGAGGTCTCATAGCTGCTGTCTTTCTATAATCAGCTTAAGTGTTCTGTTCTTTTCTTGGTCCATATTATATCTTCTTTTGTGGCTGAGATGTAGCTCAGTGATAGAGCATTTCCCTAGCATGTGTAAGGCCCTGAGTTTGATCCCCAGCCCAGCAAATAACAACAATAACAAAGTCTCTCTTTAGTATAATGTTATAATAAATTAATAGATTTTCTAATATAAAACTATCCTTTCACTCAAGAAGCATGCTCTTAATTCATTTTGAAACTTAATTTACTAGGATTTTGTGACTTAGGTCCCCTGATCACATCTATACTTCTTCTTGTTCTTCTTGAAATTTGGTAACAGAGCTGTAGTTCTAGGTTTATATAATTAAAATGGTGACCTAAATTATATTCTGAAGTGTCAGAACATGGGAAAATTAAAGTTAAAAATAACAATGAATTGCCCTTATATAACTTACGATACTTTAGATGACAGAATCAGTGTTCAAACTTACTGTATAATTGTAATGTTGAACATGAACCAACAAGGGGTAAAATATTTCAGGTATAAATATAAAATTTTTCTTTCACAATAGTAAATACAGTTATGCAAATATGGGGTAGAGAGGATCTGACTTGATATCAATTCTTTTGAAGTAGATAATTGTGCATTTAGGAAGTCCATAAGTATCTTATGTGCCACCAGAGTCTACCAAATGGTGCTGAAACTAATGTAGGATTACATGACATTCATAAAAAAGAAAAAGAATGTCACTTTTTCTAACACGTTTTTGAGATGCCTTCCAGTTGCAAAGTCTAGTATACGAAAGACTTGTACAATGTGTATGATTCGTGCTTTTAGGGGCCACAGCCAATTAATTTATCTGGTTTGTCTGGTCCAGCAGATATCCACTGCTGCCTCTAAAGGAAACCAGATGAAATTCTGGAGCCAGTGAATCTTGCCCAAAGCTTCTTGACATGGATTATCTTATGTTTAGGAAGCTACATTGTCCAGGTAACCCAAGTGAACTATTTCAGCCACTCTGATTACTATCACTTTATTCTACCAGGTAAGCTTTCAGCAAACATCCCTGGACTCAGTAAATGAATGGGAACTAGCAATGTGCCTAACTTCTGAGGGAAGCCAGCTGAGCTCTGCTCTCCTCCCTGCTCTGTGACTTTGCCTTTTCAGTGGTGCCCTGTCCTCAGGCCCTCGCAGCACTGAATATAACTGGGATTCTGCTGCTTCGTAGGCTACAGGCAAGAAAAGAGCTCAAGTGTCCCTTATTCAAAATCACTCCAAACCCCAGGGGGAGGGTTTTCTATCTACCTGTCCTACCCCTACCACAAACCAACAGAGGGAAAAGAACCATGTGAGTCTCTTATAACTGTACAAATTCTAACTCTATTTCTGAATCTCTTTTTTAAGTTTTTTAAATGATAAAAGATCCCTGAAAACCAGTTCTGCCTGTTTCCTAACAATGACTTTAACTCAAACTTCAAAGAGGCCCTTTATAACAATTAATGCCTGGGGTTTTATTCTCAGTCAAACAAGAATTGTCTCCATGGAATCTCTAATTTATTTTAGCCACAGTTTACAAAAGAGAGGCTTCATGGTAATCTATGGCTGAGGTTAGAAAGGAGCAATTTTCTCAAACTTTTTATTTTGTATTATGATAGCAATTTTTACTACTTACTGTACTTAGAATTAACAATCTGCTATCCATTTAAAGTGCCTTTTAAAAATTTTTAGAATTTTTTTCAACACATTGACGTATGTGTATGTAATTTGTCAATAGGTTCTTTTTAACATTTTAACAAATGAAAACATAATTCACTTTTAAATAGGCTCAATGACCTTCAAAAGTTTTGCTTGGCTCTTGTCACTCTACTGTTTTCCCAGATAATTTACTCCCTTGTTCCTAGCAGTATGTATAGGTAGAGTAATTACTCACTGCAATAACCCTTCAATATTTCTGTCTCTACTATGATCTAAAATTTCCATTTTTGAATTTACTAATATTCTTTGCAACAAAAGTTGGACCATTTTCTCTAGTAGGCCAATTAAAATACATACAGACACTTATGTGTATTTTCATTTGACACAGAGATATTCATTCAGTTATCAGACTGGCTCAGGAATAAATTTGGATGGAAATTAGAAATACAAGTATTATAGGTAGCTAAGTTAGATAGAAATTAATATATAGCCAGGGAGGGACTGGGTTCTCAAGGAAGTCAACAGAAAATAAAGACATCAGAATTGTGGCTGGAGGCGCATCTAAAGAAGACCAAACCTCAAGATAAAGATGTAAGGACGAGGCCTACATGCCCCACTAAGGAATATTCAACAACGTAAACTTACACTACATTCTTTCCATGCACCCTTACTACATGACCCACTTCCTTACTGGACCAGTATTAGCTAAGCAGCTATACGTACAATCTTATAGGTTGATTATAGTCTGACCCACATTGTACCCACATTGTGACTTTGCTGTATAAATTTACCTTGACAAAGGGCCATGGTGGTGATAACTCACTTTTGAGTCCTTTCCTGTCTCTCAATAAATCTCTCCTATTCTTAACCTCCATTGTTCCTTAGAATTCATTCCTCAATCTCAGCAGCCACAAACTCGAAGTATCTGGCATCTAGATGATTGGGAGTTATAGTTTCCCCTATATCACAAGTACACTATTCTTTGAATATTATAACCATACATATGTACTCCTTTACTTTAAAGTCTAGCATTCATTTACATAAATAATCATTTTTAACCTTCCTATAAAGCCTATGAAGTAGGTATCTAGGGTGTGTTTACAGAGATAATAAATAGAAATTACATTGTAATATAGTGGCTATTGTGTTAGTGACATCAGCTAGTGTGGGTCCTTGCTTTAGTGATAATGGCAATTAAAATAAAGCAATCGTGTGAATTTACAGGAAAAAGCTTTACTTAGAAAGTGAAAGAAAATAGGGAAAGGACACCAGCTTGAATAGCTAGAGGGGGTACAATCTGATAAAGAGGATTAGACTGGTCTGTTTGCAAAATAGCCAAGACCAGTTTAATGGGGTATTGGAGTGTGCTTGGGGTCCCTTCTATCATAATCTGCCTTAGTTTCGTAACTTCAGAAGAATCCTCATGACATGAGGGGTAACTCGGTTCCCATGATGAGTGTTCATGGTTGGAGTGATCTCAATCGTGTGAGGCTCTGCTGGAATCCAAAGAGACTTCTGGGCATAGCTGAGTGTCCCTGTAACTAACTTTCTTATCCTGGTTTCCTCTGTCTTGAAGGGCGGTGAGATAGCTTGGTTAAATTTTGGGCAAATGAACCTTTTTTGCCAACCATTAGACAGATATTCCCCAAATGTCTATATAACGGCTAACCTATACGAATAGCTCAGGAGAATTTTACTCAGTTTTACAAAATGAAGCTCAATTTTTTTCTACTTTTAATTACCTATTGGGCATCTATAGGCTCAAGTACAGAGTCACAGTTTTTAGCAAACAAAAAAAAACACCAAGCAAAACAATACTTTTAAGTCCTTGTCTCTCTTAGAAGAAAACACAAATCATGTTTTTAGTGAGAAACAGGTTAAAGACCCAGGAGTTTGTTTGTCCTCAGGCCCTATAGTGGTCGTATATATATCTCATTTAGGTATGCAAAAATAATCTCTGAAAATGCACTGCATTTCAGAAAATAATGTACTTTCCACTTTCCCCATTCTGGAAATGGATGGCTGACTGTGTGTTATTCTGATAATTGGTCTTCAAGAGAGGTTTGTATTGAAGTGAAATAATGGCTCAAACTTCTGAAGATGAGATTAATCAGTGTACAGATATTCCAGAGTACTTGCTACATGCTCAGCACTGTTTGGAGTTTTATGAGCCATGAAAAAGAACATAAAATGTTATTCTGTTCATCAAAGATCTCATAACCCATGTGAAGAGAAGAAATTAGCCTGAAGAATTGTTAACCTTTAAGTCCAACAGGAATATTTAGAGGCAAACTCCTACATTTAAATAGCGAGGAGCTGTTCTCCCCTTAAAAGACTGTTAACACTTTGAAAGCTATTCTTTTTGCTTCAGCTCAAACTCTTTAGAAAAACCTATGAGGAACAAGCCAAGGTCACTGAGTCACTCTGACTCATTCTTTTAGCTGGCCCAGGGTAAACTCGGCTTGTTATAATACTAAACTGAACCTGGACAGAAATGTGTCTATATCTCTCCTCTTTGTGTGATATAAGAACTTAAACTGAGCCTGGTCAGAAATATGAACCTTAAATTAAGTATGCACAATGCCTTCCCCTCTATGTAGTTTTCTCTATGAATATGTATACACTCCCTAATAAAATCAGCACTCTTTTTGTTAGGGGAGGGCATGGCTTTCAAAAAAACCCGCAGTGCTCTCCTTACTTGCTCCATTCTGTTATTTCTTAGTTATTATGCTTTTTGGCTTTGAACTCACCAAGATGTGAACTATTGCAAATGATGTCATAATTCCTAGGAAAAACCTTTTAGGATATGGGTTACTGATCAGGTATTCAGAGAAGAGAGAGGAGAGTAGGGCTGATGTCCTCAGATGATGATTCCTAGAGAAAATAACACATGAATTGAGCCTTGAGGAGAAATGGAAGGGGTAGGTTCAGATAGCAGCTCCTTCATTCACTGTTAAATTTTCTCAGGAATGCAGCTTAAACTATTTGATGCATATTTATAGTAGTAAAATGAGGAGGCAATGTTTAGTCACTTGGAGATTTGTGATTATTTAAAAAGATATTGCAGGGCTGGGGATTTAGCTCAGTGGTTTTGGCTGCCTGCTGCGCAAGCGCAAGGATCCGAGTTCGATCCCTGGTACCAAAAGAAAAAAAAAAAAAAAGATATTCCACAGAAAGTACCTAAAATATTTGGAAGTAAAAAGATCATTTAATACTGTTAAGTATTTAATCACTTAACATTTCTTTTTCTTCTTTTTGAGAGAAATTAAATCCAAATGTGTAAAAGAAAGAAATTAAAGTATCTAAGAAAGTCAAGAAGGAGAAACATTGTAAACCAAAGCAATAAAATGATAGCTACAGAGGAACAACGAAGACAGGGTTATCTATGGAGTAGTGGGAAGAGTTTTCAATCTCCAAAGATTTTTTACCTCTGGGTTACTTTCTATCTTGACATAGAATAATTTGCTTTGTATTATATTTTTGTCTTGCTTTATATTATTTTTAAAGTTACAGTTTGTTTTTATTCTCCACAATCCTATGCAAAGCACTTCACATATAATTATTAAAAAATGTTATTCATTTGTATATTTATTAAGTATTTGATCAGCACTGACTGTGTCAATAAAATCAGGCTGTATAGATAACATGGAACCAGTTCATGAAACACATTGAATTTAGACATCAACATTTTGAATTCATGAAAACATTGAGACTCTTAAAGTAGGAAAGAATTCCTTGCCTTTCCCTGTCCTCTAAGTTGTATTTCATTATATTGTTCTTCACAGAGAAGAAGCCAAACTGTGTCATTCCTTACAGGCTTCTTGTATGTAGTTTTCTCTTCCTGAAATAACTCCCCTGCCAGCTACCTGGAAAATATCTACTCTTATTCTATTACTCAGTTGAATGAGAACTTTCCTAACATTCTTTCTCACTGCTTCATTCTTTTCTCACTTATCTATTTTTTTTCTATTTTCTCTAAATCTGGTACTGATTTTTATCATAGAACCCATAACATGTTACTGCATCTATTTGTTGAAATGCTTTCCTGTTACATTAGAAATTTTCATACTCAGAGGGGTGGAATGTTGTGTGGGTAAATTTAGATCATTCTGTTAAATATATATATATATTACATAATTCACAATTTTATAAGATATGAATAAAACCAGAAAATTAAGGTTTTGGCAAAATAAGAAATTTAGTTTAATATCTTCATGGTTATACAATGAGAAAATCCACTGAGCTAAACATGCTTTTTGAACAGCACTTGCAGTGAATATTTTCTAGTTATGCCTGTGAGAGACAGCAACATTAGTTTTGTATTGCTGAAGTGCTTTGAGAGTAATGCTCTGGTGACAGCATAAACAAAATACAAAGGCCAGTTTGTTTTTATGTCTAAATGGGGGAATTGTTGGTGAAGAGCTGTGCCAGCCAGTGCAGAGTGGAATAGTGTTTTATTCCTCTCAAGATAGATAGATTGCTGAATTGCCTGAGTTCCTGCTGTTTTATAGCCTGACCCTTGAATTTGAAAATGAATAACTATCCTTTCTTCTCTTGAATGGCTGGTGAGAAAATATATAATTTAAATGAAAGTGAACTAATAATGTTTTTGTAATATTTTTAATATACTCACCTGATATTTTACCTGATTGATATATTGCCAAATATATCAAATGCCATGTCCCCTAAATATTGTTGGAGGTTTTAAATAATTTTTATTACTATTAAAATGGAATAGTAACTTGCTAATGTACTACACTTGTAAAATGGTCCTTCAAATGAAGAGAATTAAATACACCATTGGTGACACTGTTATTTCAAATGTTACTGAGCGATAACCTTATAAAGTTAACAAACATCTCAAGTGTTTGTTGAAAAGTCTCCTATAAGGAAAAAAGAAAAAGTATAGTGTCCATAATCAAAGAGTTCTTTACTACTGAGGAAAATTATTACAGATACCAAGGACACAACACAGATGTGGGAAAGTTACAATGACTCTGAAAACAATGAAGGGAAACGTGTCTGGTAATGTTTCCCATTGGGGAAGAGTGATTGCAGAAGTCTTCTCAAAATGATGGAAGTTGGAAACAGAGTCCTCCAGTTGATGAGGGAGGAATTAGCAGAGAGGGTTTGAGTTGGATCATGGAGGTCCTTGAAGACCAACAGGGAATTTATTCTTGTTCTGTAGATACATAGGAGTTGTGATGGTTAGTTTTATGTGTCTACCTGGCTAGGTTATAATACACAGCTATTTAGTCAAACACTAATTTGGGGGTTGGTGTGAAGGCACTTTGTAGACATGGTTAATATCTCCAGTTGGTTGACATCAAGAAAAGCATATTACCCTCCATAATGTAAAAAGGCCTTATCTGATCCTTACAAGATAAAAGCTGAAGTTTACAGAAGAAGAAATGCTGTGTTAAGATTTCAGCTCCTGGCAAGCTTTCCTTCTTCCTGTCTGCCTTAGAGATTTCTTACTTGCCAACCCAATGCCCACATCCTGTGAGTCAACTCCTTCAGATAAATGTCTTTAAGTATAATATAGTGTATTTATTTAAGTTAGGAGCAGTGGTGTGTACCTGAATTTCCACATACTGGGAGGATGAGACAGGAGGATAACTTGAACCCAGGAGTTCAAAACAAGTCTGGGTAACTTAGAGCCAAATCTAAAAATAATTGCATGTATTCACATACACAAGTATATTTAAACAAATCTACCTGTAAAACAGAAACTATATAGAGAATACATGTATATATATATATATATATATTTATGCAGAATACATGCAATGTATGTATATATTCTCTATATGTACATACATTCTAACGCACACACATATATATATAGCTTTTGCATGTTCTGAATATATAGATATATTGATATACTGCTTCTTGTATTGGTTCTCTGAAGAACTTCAACTAAATCAGAAATTATTACAAATTTTAAGCAAAATCATTTTTACTGTCTTTCTAACAGAAATTAAATCTTGTAATATTAAACTTTTTTAAACATCAATTTATGTTACATACTATTCAGTGAGTAGAAGCATAATACCTGATGCCAGAAATTCTTGTGTGGCAGGCAATATGCAAAGTTTTTCAAATGCTTTCATTTAACCAATTAATGCATAAGTCTTATATGGTAGCTTTTATAAATATAGCTATTATTATATTTCTAATATGATAGAGCAATAAACTAAATGTACAGTTAGCAAATGTCATACCGAGGACCAAACTTGAGCTATAGTACATGAAACATACACAGTATTTTTTTTAATATATATGGTATTTTGACATTAGAATGTACATCTTCTCCTAATGAGAAACACTTTGAGTATGATCAATGTCTAATGAGCAGAATAAAATTATGCATTTAAATATCATAAAAGAGCAGCATGTTTCTTGGAGAAAGGGACTTACAAGCATAGAGAGCTTAATGGATTTTACACAGTGTCTGATGGCTTAAACTATAAGAACAGAGAAATAGCTAGATCATGATTAAGAACTCTAAATTAGAGCAATCATGGTATTTTTGAAACCTAAGACAACTTCACCCAGACTTTAACAAATTTTCCTACACTACTTAAAATAGTCCTCTTCAAAATATGGCTCTATGACTGACATTGTCATCTTCTGAAATTACCTGAGAGCTTGCTAGAAAAGTAAATTTGGGAGCTTTACCCAGACCTTAAATGTCAGAATCTCTAGAACTAGAGCCGGAAATCTGTTTTGAATGAACTCTCCAAGTAATTTGTACTCACATTAAAGTTTGAAGAGTTCTGTACTAGAACAATCAGGGCTGGCAAAGAAGGGTTGCATGACCCTGAAGTGAGTTCCTCCAGAGAAAGCAGAATGAAGACTTCAGCTAGAATTAGCTGGAATTAATAATGGTTGATGAGTATTCTGTCTTAGGCTGAGCCACCAGGTGGGAATCTGGGACAAAAATAATTTCAGAAGGGACAGACCTTAAGTAGGTTCCAGGAGAAAATGAAGTCTCCTCACTTAAGAGAAGATTTGTTTGGACACAGAGTCAGAACAGGTTATACAACACAGGCCAAAGAGGTCAGCATGATGCAATTCAAGGATCAAAACAGAATTAAAGATAGAGTAAGCTTGGTAAGCCAAGAAGGCAAAAATCTGGAGAAAAAACCCAGCTATTTTAGAGAGAAACTCAAGATGTTATAATCTGTAGCTAAAATGGAATGCAAACTATTTGGAAGCAGGCAGCTCATATCTATTAGGCCTCATTACCAATTTTCTTGCATAAAGAATCAGATTTTATTAACAGCTAATGCAGTTATTCATCACTGAATCAAGAAAAAATTTTTGGCGGCCTTCATGTGCCTAAGATAGTGGTACAAAGATAAATGAGATAAATATGTTTCCTGCCATCAGAAGAGTCAGACATTAAATAAACCTTTATACAAGTATTTAATGAAAATTGTCAAGAGTTCTACCATGAAGAAGTAGACGTATTGTAAGAATGAATAATCAGACACCTAACCTAGTCTCTAGGGAGAATGGAGTGGAGGATTCTCAGGGAAGTTTTCCAGAAGAAATAAATTTTAAGGAAAAACCTGAGTGACAATAATAAAGTTAATATTGAAAGAGCTAGGGGAAAGAATTCTAGGCCAAAAGACAAGCCTGTGCATATAAGGTGCACATTAGGATGGAATAAGAGGATGTCCAGGATGACTAGAATATAGTGAAAAAAGGAGAAATGATGCAAGGTGAGTCTAGTGATGATACTATACCTGCCATGGTCTGCTGGATACATGTAATAGTAACCTCATTGTAACAGGAAAACATTGGAAACTTTAAAGCCAGTAAATAATGATGACACCAACATTAAAATGCTCTTCTAGGTACTATGGTAGAGTTTTGGCATGGATTATATAGGGAAATCTTTTAGATTGTCATTGCAATAATTAAATCCTATAATGGACCAGATTAATGGTAGTAGAGAAGAAAGAATATAAGGAATTTCATTGAGATAGATAGATAAATTGATAGACAGGCAACCAGACAGACAGGAAAAATGGACTAGTGGCCCTTAGGAAGAAGAAAATAATAAAGTATGAAAGCCAGAGGACAAATGAATGGAGTGGAGAGTGATGTCATTAACTAGAGTAAGGAAGACTACAGGAAGACCAAATTTTGGCGTAAAGACAAGAGTTCAAGTGTGGACTGCCTGAGTTTGAGATCTTTGTTAGTTATCCAAGTGTATGTAAATAGAAAGAATGTAAGTGAGTTGATGCATTTGGGCACCTGGAACTCTGAATATACATTTTGGCTGGGAATGTAAATACAAATAGCTGATTATTGAAGTGGGTGAAAATACCTAGAGATGAAATGAGAATTGATATGTTTCCATAATTTCTATTAATAAAT
>NW_004624917.1:462566-510096 GCF_000247695.1 Heterocephalus glaber
TGTGTGTGTGTGTGTGTGTGTGTGTGCATGTGTGAGAATGTGTGTGTCTACTGTAGGGTTTTCTTTTCTGGTTACCATTAGGCTTATATACAATACCTTATAGTTATAATAGTATAATTTACTCTAATAACTGCTTAACTTTGATCACACATGAAAATTCTTACCCTGTATACACATTTTGAATGTTTGCTCTTAGTAGTTATGTATTTTTATATTTAATATTCATTAAAAAGTTATTGTAACTATTTTTATTTTTAATAATTTTGTCTTTTAACTTTTATACTAGAATGTGCTTTATATACCACCATTATAGTATGAGTATTATGAATTTAGCTATATAATTACTTTTACCAGTAAATTTTATGTTTTTGAATGTTTTCATGTTACTCCTCAGAGTCCTTTTTTTTTGCCACAAGAACTGACTTTAGTCAGGCATGGTTTTGCAAACCTATAATCTCTATACTCTAGGAGGCCAAGGTAGGAGGATTGAAAGTTCAAGCCCAGCCTGGGCAACCTAGTGACTTACCAAGACTTTGTCTTAGAATAGAAAATTTTTAAAAGATTGGGTATATAGTTCAGTTTCAAGACAAAATGAAAGAAAGAAAGAAAGAAAGAAAGAAAGAAAGAAAGAAAGAAAGAAAGAAAGAAAATTTTACAGTTTTTATAAGGTAGGTCTAATGGTGGTGACTCTTTCAACTTTTGTTTGTCTACACGTATCTTTATCTCTTGTACCTTCTGTAGAGCAGCTGCATTGTGTATATTGTTCTTGGCTGGCAGTGTTTTTTTTTTCTTTTGTCACTTTGAAGATATTGTTTCACTGTCTTCTGTTCTTCAAAATTTCTGCTGAGAGATACACTGATAGCTTTAAGAAGGTTTTCTTGTATGTGAGGAACTTCTTCTGTCTTTCTATTTTCAGGATTATCTCTTTTGTCTTTCATTTTTCAGAATTTGATTATAATTTGTTTTGGGAAACTCTTTCTTGGATTAAGCCTGACTGGAGAGTTTTGAACTTCATGAATCCATAATTTCTTTAGATTTGGAAAATTTTCAACCCTTTTTAAAGGTCAATATTTCTATACCTTTCTCTTTCCCTTCTCCTTTAACTTCAATTAATATCAATTTGATTACATCCTATAAATCCTATATGCTTTCTTTATTCCTATTTATTTATTTTTCTCCATTGATGAGACATTTTCAAATGTCCTAGCTTTTAGTTCACAAATTTTTTTCTTCTGTTTGATTATTTATCTTGTTGATGATCTTCATTTTATCTTTTCTTTCATTCATTGTACTCTTCAGCTCCAGAGTTTCTGTTTGGTTCTTTTTGTTATTCTATTTATTTATTTTATTTGTGTATTGTTTTTCTTTTTTGTTGTACAGACAACTTGTTTCTTATAGGTAGTTGAAATTTCTTGAAACTATTATTTTGAATTCCTTTTCAGGCAATTTGTATATTTCCATTTCTTTGAGATTGAATATTGAAAAATTATCATGGTGCTTTGGTGGCATTATGTTCTGTAGGTTTTTCTTGTTTCTTGTGTTTTTCATATTTGATCAAGCAGTCACTTTTTGTAGACATTACATGTAGTTTTGTGATAAAAGCCCTATATCTCCAGGTACATGTGATGGTGTTAAGTGAGTGGTTTGTAGTTTATAGTTTGTAGTTTGGATGAGTGCATAGTCTTCATACAGCTCATTTGGCTGAAGTGAACATTGACTAAAATTACAGGGGTTCTCAGAGGCCTATGTTAGAAGTGTCAGTAGTAGTAGTGAGGGTTGTTTTCATTGACCAAGGCTATTGAGTTTCTCATGATCTCTTTTTCTTCTATGGGGAAGTTTTGGGCTAGAATACATGCCAATTACATGCTCATGGTGGCAGTGGCACTGTTAGACATGGTATTCATGGAGCAGCCACAGAAATGTGGTCTAAAGGGTGGCATATGTGGAGGAGCCATAGCTCTGGGATCCAGAGTATTTGCAGTATTGTTCCCATTGCCATATTAATAACAGTGGGGTATGTATGATCACAAAGCAGTCTTGGAGCCAGGGTTTAGAGTGCAAAGCTACTGATGCTTTAGCACTGTGTATACATAGCTGGTGCAGAGGTGTATGTGGTGTCTGTGGTGTAGGCACTCTCAAAGTATCCCTAGTAATTCTGGAGTTTTTGGTACTGGCTTCCTTGCTGTACCAGTGCTTCTGATGGCAGAGGTATTGATACACATGAAGTAGCAGTGAAGCCAAGGTCCTGAGCACAATTATGTACACAGTGATTGGAGATGCAGGGTCTGGTCTCACCTAGCCCAAGAGGTAGTGCCCCAAATACCTGAGATCTAGGCACACAAAGTATATCCACAGATCTGGCTATGGCCAGACTCCAGGCAATGGCCACGACTCCAAGGTCAGGAGCACATGTGACAATGAGGGAGATTATTGCACACATTCTAGCCCCACCTTTCTAGCTGTCGAGATGTCTTAGTTATTCTGATTAATCAAGAAAAATCCTTCTGTGTGTCTGTTATCCTTTTTCCCCCTCCACTATGTTATTACACTTTCTTAGTTGGGCTCTTGAGTACTCTTCAAGACTATTATTGTTTAAAAAAAGGATTATTTTTGTTAATGGATAGGTTTCTAATTTGTTTGGCCATGGTTAGAAGTTTGTTATCTCCTACTCTTACCATCTTGGTGACATCATTTCTTATTAAACCTCCTTTAATGAATCACTTATGGATTGAGTCATACTTTTAAAAATTTCAAGAATCCTAAAATAATTAAGAGTGTAGACATTTGTTAAAAAAATACATAATGAAGGATGTCTAAATTGTGTTGACAATAGAATTATATTTAGAACACACAATTTTGCAAATATTTAAATATGTTACTTAAGATTAATTGATTGTAATTTAAAAACCTCTCCCTAATGTATATTTTGAGAGATACGGTTGCCTTTTATTCAAATCTGTCTTGTGCTTCTCATGGGGTAGAAATTGTTGCTGAAATCTCTTGACTTGGAATTAAATATGAATTCCTCTAACAGCATTTAGACACTGCAATAGAAAGAAATGCTTCTTTTAAAGTAAGTATGATTAAATAGGGATAGTTATAATTTTTATTATACTTTAACAAATGAAAGACTATATTTTCTAATATTCTTGTACCTATTAGGATTATTTGTTACCTCATTTTACATGGAGATTGAATTGAAATTAGGTCATTTTCATGAAACCTGGGAAATCATTTGGGTATACTGATAGGTGAGAGCTAATTGAAATTTTAGGGAAAATTGTAAGTTACTTAATTGGAACTAGGACTCTTTTAATGTTACATGCATAATGTACAATTATGAATTTTGAAACAGGTTGGTATATCTATTTATTTTAATTATTTTTCTTGTTTAACTGAATCACTTCATGACTGAAAAGATTTTTAAATATAGTTGGATATCAATTAGAAGTGTTCTTTTAAAATTTTTCTTATTATTACCATCTTTGAAAAGGAAATAGATGCCGAAGAAAGGGCTTTCCAGCCCTAAAGCCTTATAAGATTTATTTCTTATACTTTTTCTTCACCTAACTGTATTTTTGATAAATCTAGAATTTATCTGTTCTAATTTACTTATAGTCTAAATTAGTAGTTCTTAAAATTAATAGGCAGAGAAAAATCTTACCCTAGCATTCCTAAGAGAAAGACACCTCAATCCATATTTCTTAAATTTTAAATGTGTTATTAACATTAAAAGTTTACATAGAAAAAAAGCAAAAATCAATATTATATCTCACTCTCAGCTTATGTAACTACTGTATATGTAACTGACATTCATGTTCCCTCTCACTAGTCATGGTCCCTCCTTTCTCCCCTGAGAAATAGTTGCAGTCTAGAATTTAATATTTATATATTTCTCACACCTTTATTTATGATTTTCATTTATTGATGTATGTCTCAGAGAAAACATATCATTGTTTTGTCTTTTTGTTTTTTAAATTTTACATGATTGGAATTCAGATGTGTGAGTTCTGCACTTTTTGCCTCAATGTTAAGCTTATAAGCTCTATCTATCTATCTATCTATCTATCTATCTTTTTTTTTTCGGTACCCAGAATCAAACTCAGGACCTTGCGTTTGCATGGCAGGCGCCAGAACCACTGAGCTAAATCCCCGGCCCCGACTCCTTTTTTTTGGTACTGGGGATCTAACTCAGGACCTCGCGCTTGCAAGGCAGGTGGCGGAACCACTGAGCTAAATCCCCAGCCCTCTATCTATGTTAATATTGATAGTTATAATATTTTTATGGATTAATTTCTCAAAATAGTATTAAAATGTGATGTACTGTAAGAAGCATCATCTTTTGTTATGTGAAATTCAAATTCTGTCTTATTCCTTATTTGTATATTCTCTTAAGAAAGTACAGACATACAAAATGAGATAATAACATCTTTATAAATTAGTTCTGATATAATTATATAATGTATATAGTTATATAGAGATGTACATATATAAAATATATGGCTGGAAGTGAAATGTTCTTTTTTCTGTTCCGTATTCTAATTTGATTTTCCTTCCAATTTTTTTGTTTGTTTGTTTTTGTACCGGGGATCAAACTCAGGACCTTGTGCTTGTTAGTCAGGCGGTGTCAACACTGAGCTAAATCCCCAGCCCTCCAATTTTTTAATAGCGAAATTACTGTGCATTCTTTTCATATAAAACATTTCTTAGTCATCTGGGATATAAAAGAAATAAAGAGAAAACAATTCCTTCTGTTATTCTGGGAGGTGGTTCAGTAAAATTGCTGCATATAACTCCAGTTCACCTTTATAATGGTCATGTAATTTGGCCAAATTACTTGACCTTTCTTTGCGTATAACTTTTCATCGATAAAATGAAAATAAATGCTACTTAACTGACAGGGGGTGTATGATCATCAAATTAAATTTTATTATATTAGTAAGCATTGCTTTAGCCTCACAATTTATGTCTAGCATATATTAGCAGTTTGTCCTTTTGCCATCAACTTATTATTATGTTAACAGAAAGCTTTTATGTTTATTAACTTACATAACTCTTAGGATTTTATCCTTCACTATTTTTTACTGTACACTTTCAACTCTGTCATCTCATTACCTTCATAGCTTAAACATTCCTGTTCATCACTGCACCTGTTCAGTGAGCTATAGCCTTGTTATTTATCTCCTGGAAACTTTTGTCCCCAACACTTCCTTGCCTCATGCTCTTGCTTCCTAGTTTAACCCTTTTTTGCTATGGTTTCTAATGTTTGTTACCTCATCATAGTCTCATAATACCAATATGTTTTCGGTTTTGTTTTTTTGTGTGTGGCAGGGGTGAGGAGAAGACTGTATTATTACCCAACCTTGAAAGTCTTGTGCATCTCCTCCCAATCTCATAATCCTACATAAAACTACATTTCTAATGCCCACATATCTCTAGAATATTTGTCTCATGTCCATATCCCTTATCTACCTTGGTGGAGCCCTCATCACTACTACCAGACAACAACTGGTATTCTAAGAAATGCGTTCTTCTTCATATCTAGTTACTAGATCTAGTTAGTCTTTATCCTTTTGATATATTATTATTTAAATATATCTTCTCTGTAGAAGATCATCAAGAATAGTGTTTAATATATCATATAAATTTAAAAAATTTATAGTATTTTTAAAACAATGGTCCTATAAATTTGATTTTATCTAGTTTTCCTATATCACTTGACAAACCTCTCAGACATCCTACCTCCCTACAAATGCATATGTTGTCCCCTTTACTGAAAATGCCTTTTCCTTCAAGCCTTTTCTTCCAAGAATAAGCTTTTAAAGGAAACAAGCTAAGGTTTCTAAAGTCCTTACTTGTTGGAAACTGTTAAGAGAATAATTTTGCATTATTTGAATTTCTTAATAACTCTATGAGGAGGTTGGTTTAAAAAAATCCCTATTTTATAAATGAAGATATCAAAGCAGGATTTACACTCTCATTTATAGACTACAAAAATTGCTTTCAATGATTGTGTTCTTATTTATTTAATTTTCATAAAAGTAAAAGAAACTAAATATTTACTTTTATTTCCACATGATGAAACTGATGCTCAAGGACTATAAGTGGCATGTCCAAGGTCATATAGTTATGTTCAGAAAAACCTATATTTAATGTAGGAATTGTTAAACATTAAGGCCTATTATTTCCATTCTCTTCACCCAGTTTCTTTAAATATTACCCCTTTAATATTTAAAGGAACTGGATTAGTAAATCCTTTATTAATGCTTCCATAAAGAGATGGCAATGCCAAGATTTGTTCTGCTACTATACTTACTAGAGTGCACGGAAAATAAGAGTTTACATTTATCTAGCAGTTACCTAGCATATAGGGACAATTCTATGTGCTTTGGTGATTTTTTTCCTGTATGTGTCTTAATGTGTATCATAGTGATTATATTTCTCATTTTTGCCAGGGTATTAACCTGTTTTCCTCAGTAACACATGAACATGTTTCAACAGCCACTGACCCGAACACATTTTTATCACCTAACACAACTCCTTGCATGTAGAAAGTGTACAATAATTACTCTTAAATAAAAGAATGTTTTATGACTGGGAGTAGGTTTGGTATTGGTGGGACAGAATGAGAAAAAGAGAAAAACTTTGAATATCAGAGAACAGCGCAGTCCTTTCCTGCAACTCTTAAAGCCATGAACTCAGGATTGTGAGAACTTTGGTACAGAATTCTTTTCCTAACTTTTCATGGTATTTTTTCCCTTATATTGAAGAAAAACTATGCACTTCCCAATGACAGTCACCACACAGGCTACTTATTCAAACTAAAAGTGCTTTGATTTATTCCCAAATTGTGTTTTATTTTATTGACCCTACTCACATTACAGAGATCAGTGCATATTTTACATGCATTATAAATTCAAAATATTGGAAAGCATTTTGATCTACATAGATCAAATTTGGGTAAAGTGGCCATCTCTGTTTCCCATCCATTTGAGAGGATCAGCTAAGTGTTTTTCTTGGGCATAGACAGACTTCTGAAAAATGAAAATTGGCTCTTTATTAGAGCCTCAGGCTATTTTATCTGATAATAAAATTGTCTACTTTTTCTAGTCATTTTCATTCAAGCCTTACTTACTGCCTGCCTTTTCTGATTTTTTTGGGTTTGCTATCTTCATTGTTTTTTTTCTTCTGCCGTAGCCTTCTCTTTATTGCTGGCTTCTAAACTGTCTATTATAGGTTGATGATTATGAGGAGCATGAGGATGATGACTATGGTCATATGTCTCCCCACTTGTAGACATTTTGCAGTTGTAAATTTGTAGTCTTCATTTTAGACAAGGACCATGAATGTTTGTGTAGGAGGAAACATACTGGTTTTTTTTTTCTCTTCCTAGCATTGTTCCTTTGGTGATGCACTGTTGAATCATGGCATTTCAGGGAGCTTAAATTTCTATTGCTTATATTTGTAATTATTGTAGGTTATGTTAATAATTTAGATTTCTTACATAATTCTACTTTGATATACTCATACTCAATACATTATGAAAATTTTAAATTTCTATTTTTAAATGAAATGCTCTCTTCATTTGAAATTACTTCTGTGGGTGGTTAAATTGATAATTGTGTAATATTAAAAGTATGGTAGGTCTTTTTTTTTAAGATGAAGTCTTTCTAAGTTGCCAAGTTGCCAAGGCATGGACTAAACTTGAAATCTTTCTGCCTCAGTTCCCCAGAGTGCAGAGATTACTGGTATGCACCATCGTGCCTGTCTCAAACTTCTACTTTAAGAATAAAGAATACTAACCTGATAAATAAAAATTGTAAGTTCTGCTGTGCAATTTAATTGAATTTTTTAGGTTAGAAACAATATATGAATTCAAAAATAGAAACTACCCAGGACATAACAAAACAATAGAAATACAAATATATTATAAACAAAGTAACTGGATGGTTAATTTATCAGGCTGCCATTTAAAATATTTTGCATAAATTTTATCAGTCAGATGTGGTTGTCTTTACATGCTTTACATGCACACAAAATATGCTTTACATGCACTTGGAAGAAAGACATATTGCTCTGGCCATCTCTGAACTCTATTGTCCTCAGACCTCTACTTCCCTGCAAGGCTGATATCAGCTTTTGGTTTATTGAGTGGAAACCAATGTCATCATGCCTTATCCAAAGGGGACTTGATCCCTCCAGTATAAATGTTAGAAAGGAAACATTGAAACCTCTGACAGTTGTTCTTTTACTCTAGCCCTAAGCCATAAACTTAAATGTTTCACTCTGGTTTTACAAGTGGTCAAATGTAGTAACATAGAAATATGGGGGGAATGTGTGTGTGTGTGTGTGTGTGTGTGTGTGTGTGTGTGTGTTCTATTTGGGTGGAAAAAATTAGGTTTAATGAGTTTCACATCCAAGACATTTTAAGAAATAAAAAACCATTACTTGTACATGCACATATTTTCTGTTTAACATGGATCTCTCACTTTGGTATTTTTGCAAATACTATTATGACATTTTAAAAACTCCCAGTATTTTTCTTTGGTGAATATTAGCATAATTAAATACACATTTTGTTTTAAAGCTTACTTTTTCTGGGGAGTGAGAACAATAGTGTTTTCTTAGAAATTTATACTCTAAAAGAAAGACAGCTTAGAACATTACCACACCCAGAGTAAAGGTGCTTAGGGTCCAAAATAGTTCCTATTGATGATCACGTTAATCTGTTATGATGACTTTTGCACATTAGTGAAATGAAACATTATTTTAAAATGAAAGTATTCTAAGAAAGGATATTTGAATGAGCTCAGATAAAAATCTCTTATTTTTTAATAGGCACATATCACTCTTTCTTCACTTTATTTCTTTGTTTAACCTTGTTGGTATTCTAAAAGTGCTAGGAAATACCAGCTCTGTATATTACATTGATAATGCAAAGTATTCAGCCTAAACCTGTAGCAAGTGTGTTTTTAAAGGAAGCAGATGCTGTAGTGTTTCTGCCTAAAAGAGAGTACAGTTTATACATTATGCAGTATGCAGATGTCATCTCTCTGGGAATGTTTTACCCCGAGTGGCTGCTGCAGGATTGGAGTTTTCTGCTTGTGATTTAGGTTGAAATTTTATTTGTAGAAATAAACCAATCATGAAGCCCCAACTGTCTCAGCGATGAGATGATCAATAGCCCATTACTGGATAGAACAGCAGCTACAGGAAGTGCATTGAAGATTTTAATGCATGAATTATGCATGCCATGCTCATTCTTTAGTCTCCAAACAGAATGACAGGGTTTGTGAAGTCGCCTCAGATAGTTTCTTGCATTAAGTGACTGCAGTGAGATGCTTAATATTTTCAGGCATAGAAGCAGCATTGACTGGAGCCAGCCGAATTTGGAAGATGTAAATTTCCCCAGCTCACTACACAGAATGCTTCATTTGAAAGTGTTGCTATGTAGAGAGCCAGCTTTGCAGTCATCTAACCTGTTCTCTCCAGAAGGTTGGCTGAAGGATGGGAGCGGCTGTGCCTGCCTCTGAGGTCACAGCTTGAAGTCCTTTGAAAGTGCCTTCTGCTGCAGGAGCGAGGCATATTGTGGTCTAAGCGTCTTTGCATGTATTCAGATGGACAATTTGCAATAGATATTATACCCAGAAGAGCAGATAATTCAACATATGAGGTAAGCCCGAGATTTTGGTTAGGTAATTGTAAACTAGAATGTGCTGACTGGGGATAATGGTCTTCCCGTGTAATAGTAAGGTTGCCTCAGACCTTGGTCTTATAAAGCAGCTTTGCCTCCCAATTGTTATGTTAATAGAGAGGTGACTTAATTTTATTTGTTTGACAGTATTAAATTGAATTCTATTCTGTTTTGCATGCAAAAGGTTTTCAAAAAATGTACCAGTGCCCAGGGGTGTGTGTCTTTAATAGAAATGCTGCAAACCTGGGCTGGGCAGCAGGGGAGTGAATGAAATTAGTAAGTGAAAATTGCCTCCTGGTGGAGAAGTTTTAGTAGGGCTGTGGCTTTGCTTTGGCTCAGACTGTTTCCTTAATGTCAACATCTTCAAATTCTAACAAAAGATAATCATAGAAATCTAAAATGCTCTTTCCTTCTCCCAAAAGTGGAGGACAGCACAGAGGTACTCACACTCAAATGCTGTGTTGCATACAAATTGAGCAGATGGAATTAAAACAATTTGGACTACTATGTCCTTGAGGAAAGACCTTGTCAGAAACAAAACAGTTTGACTTCTTTTTACCTGTAGTGGCTTCATGGGTGTTTTCCCCCGTATGTCAAGAATGCTTTTCTGCAAAAGCGATGGATAGATGAAATATTGTGAAATTTACAAAAAAAGAGGGGTTTTATTTTTTGGCGTTTTAAGAATTAAGCTTAAGCAATTGTAGAAACCACTATAATAAGAACCAGATAAAATTCCCCAAAACTCTGCAAACCTGAAAATATAGTGCTATGCTACTATATTGGTCAGAGGTCTTTGTGAATTTAAAGCTGATTGCTTAAATATCCTGCCAAATAATAAGTGTGCAAATAATGTTCAGCATGATATGAATTCCTGAACATTTCTTTAGGGTGAGAAAATAGTATTAAGAAATGTTCAGTAACAGACTCTGGACGCAGTAAAATTCCTTAATGGTGTTTTAAACAGTAAATTTATACTATTAGTACCCACAAGCATATATATCATATATGCTGTAGTCCTTAATTTATAAAACATGTATAATAGGTGTTTATCCCTAAGTGTGTTTACTGTTTAAAAAATATGCTTGTTGAATCATCTGTCAGTAACCAATAATACAAAAAGCTAATTATGTTTTGTAAAAGTAAGCATCGATTTTTTTACTACACTTAATCTTAGCCAAAAGACCGAGAAGCAATTTTTTTAAAATTTAAAAACAAAGGAGAATTTAGCAGTGAAAATGAGAGCCAAGAAAAACTATCCTCAAGCCATTTCTCAGTGCATTTCAATTTTGCTACAGTGTTACTACATCACTTGGGTTTCCTGTCCACTGCGTGGTCTGGTGTGTCACAGAACTTCCAGGATTGCCTAGTGTGGTTAAATCTTCAAAGCTCATCTAGTTCAGGAGTAGGAGGAAACCCAGAAGTGGAGTTTTTCCTTAGGAAGGAGAGGCAGGGCTACCTACATACAGTATCCTGGCATCTTCTGATGCTGAGTCATGCCTCTGCTCAAATACCTCCTGTCTGAGGTGGTTCATTAACAGCTAGTAAAATGGAATCTGCAGGGATATGAGAAAGAGTGGAGGAGGGCAGGAACTTAAGGATATTTATTGCCTAGTGACTCGTACTAAATTCTGAGTAATAAGTAGAATGACAGTGCTACTTGTTGGACCTGGCAGAGGTAACAGTAGGAGAATAAAAGATCCTGTGCCAAGTGACAAGATTGCACAATAAAATTAATGGACTGACCTGGAGAGATGGAATGAACAGAGGGGTCTGTGAAGCATTCTGCTTGTACTCATTTGAACTTCTCTGTCTTCACTCTAGTCTCAGACCAAACCATCAGTTCATCTCATTTAAAATACTTGGTGGTCACATAAAGAACAGTTCCTGGATCATGGGAGGGTAATGTGGAAGAGATATGCTCAGTTCCCAATTCCCACAATAGTTATAATTAATTTCCACAGACTATCACTTGGGAGAACTAATAAGAAATTAATGATGATTTTTAATTTCAGCCTTGGTATGTGAGGTGGAGCACCAAAATGAATTGAATTTGTGGTGACTTTGGCAAGGTATAATCATATGAGATAGAGTTGGAAAATGAAGCTAAAGATATCAAGAGAAATAAAGAGATAAATATAATGAGAAATATAGCGATGAAACATCAAATATAAGATTTTCAAAAAAGAATATACTTAATCCATCATTAATGTACATTATTAATATCTCTTAAAAATGAATGTGGAAGAATTCTGAACTATCATGGTTTATTAAAAAAGATTTATAATTTAGTGTAAAAATTTAAGGTGATTTAGCAGGGTAAGAAATAGTTGACAAGATTGTTTTAAAATGTTAAAGAATAAATTTTATTATAGGGAATAAATCCTGATAAGGAATGTTTATACTTATAATGAATTTTAGTAGAAAACGGCATATATGCTATTAACTAGGATTGTGAGAAAGTTATGAATGAACTCTGGAAGATGAGACTTCAAAGTATTTAAAGAGAGAAAATATACCTATTTTCTAAAATTTAAACCATACATACAAATTGATTAAGTCAGAGCTAATATTTGCATAATAAGAAAATTCCTCATAAGGTTCTGTAATAAATAGTCTTGATGAGTTTTAAGCTTTGTAAAATTCACAGAAAACTTTTCAAGTATGAATCTATGGCAATGAGTGATATAAAGAGATGTAATCTTTTTGTCCCATTGGAGAAAATGATAAAGTTAGTTCTTCCTTAAAATATGTTCCCTGAGTTATTTATGAAACATCTGTCTTTCAGATACGTTCTTAGAAGTTGACTCTGAGGGGTGTCTTTTTTCTATACAGCTTCATGTATTCTCTTATCAGAAATACATTTTTCCCTCCATGTTTCTTAAGATCTCTTCTCTCACAACACAAGCCAGTGTAATAAGAAAGCATGTGTTAAGGTTCTTCCTGTGTGGTTTTGCAAGATCTTCTGTTCTATAGATGCAAGAGAAGTTGATGGGCCTGTGTTTTCGGTGGGAACAAATAAGTTAAATACATGGGGTAAAGAGGTACAAAAGAGAGCGAACCAAATCAAAAGTCATAGGAGCAATGGGCCCATACTCAAAATTTTAAACTGGAAGAACACTATTCATAAGAGCATGAGGGAAACTGATACTACATGTTCTAAAGTGAGGACAGAAATGGAGGGACTAGATGGCTGTCATTGCAAATAATCAAAATGGGTGCATGTTATTAAGAGTTGCCAGAATAACAGGCAACTTACCTGTAACTTACAATAACAGGCATGACTTACAGGTCTTGGGCATCCAGAGACATTATTGAATACTTTCACTGGAGGCATTTAATGATAAAGAGGTTTCTGGCCCCTGAATCAAGTATCACTTGGCATTTCTTTTTAATGACTGCGGATCCTACATTAAATATTATATGAAGCATGTCTTCTATTTCCTGTCTTCTGACGGCTTGGCTTTATTGATGCTGGGGAGATTGCTCCTCCCAGGTTTGACTGGTTACTAGTTAGTAAACACCTTGCACTTGAGAGCTCATTTTCCAAATGCCAACCAAGCAACCCAGAGCCCACACCAACCCTTAATTCTTTATCTGGGGTCTCAACACCCAGCCACTCTCTCCTTCTAGTTATTTCTGAGACACGTACCAAATAACTGCTATTGAGAGTTCATATGTTCCAGAGCCTCCTGAAATTAAATTGTTCAAAGTAACCAATCTGGAACACCTTCCTTGCCTTACTATTCCTCCCTCTGGACTGTCTCCTCACACTGTATAGTGTACCCTTTCCTCTAGGATCTATAATGTAGCAAGATGTCTTTTCAATGGCAGTCACTTCCAGATCTGTCTTCCTTATCAAATCTCAGTAATAGAACCTATGTTAAACATGAAATAAATCTGTTTACATACAAATTATCATAAGTAGAAGCAATATATTCCCAGTACTCAAGTCCTCTACCTTAAGAATAATTATACTTTTATTAATTTGGACATTTATTTTGAATTTAAGGGAAAATTCTGAGTGAATGTCTTATAAACACAAGATTATTATCACAGTTGAAGTTTTCCATCTTATGACAAGGCACATGGGTCTAAATTTTTTAATGTTTTTCTGAGACTACTTTAACTTAGAGTATGCCATATTTACAACGTGAAAACAAACCTTTAGTTTGTAAAGCAGCTATGTTTATACCACCTAGGTATCACAATTTTGAAACTTTAATTACCAAATGCCAAAGTTGTTTACATAATGTCTTTGATATCCAGGAGGCAACTATAAAACATACCTTAATTTAAAAACATTTCTGCTATATCTAGCCTACAAAATTGAATTGAACTTCTTGAGAATGTGTTGACCAAGAAAAAGTTGTTGCTAATCACTGAATGCACAACTGTGGAACAATGAACCAAACACAATTAACCGTACAACAAGAGTTGGACCACAGATAGAACAGGGCTCTGAAGAATATATACCAAAATAACATTAGCTGTATCTTTCTGTGGTTCCCTCCTTTATTTCAAAACACCATTGTCAAGGGAAGTTGAGAACAGTCTCTACTTTAAGGTATAGAATAATTCAAACATCAAATGTATGTTAAGTGTTGATGACCTTCACTCTCTCTTTCTATTCTGAGATTGCATTATAAGTTATTGTTGTAATTAAAATAGCCCTTTAAGAAATAGACTTTTGATAAGATTCTGTACAAAATTAGCGATGATTTCAGTTTGAAATAAGTTAGAAAAAATACTAGTCATGCTGGCAGATGGAAGGGCAGCAAGGTAGGTGGCTGGGCGGGAAGCTGGAGGTGGACCTGTGCCAGAAAGAACATGGGAGTTTAAACAGATGGAAGATGATACATTAGTTGGCAAGAAATGACTCTGGGTGACAAGCAGGAGAATGTATTGAAGAGCTGGGTGGGTAGGTAGCCAAGAAGTAGATTTGATGGACCAATAATAAAAGAAGTGGGTCAGTATGAGGGCACTCAAGTTCTGGAAAACACAGGTAAGAATAGTAGAAAACAATTTCAATTTGCTCCTTCACTTGAGCTTGGGGAAAAAGACCTTTATAATCTTTAAAATGCTTTGAAATGCTAATGAACAAATATCTACAGAGGGAATATTTTAGTATAAAATTCAGAGATGCTTATGACTGAGGAAATTTATTCTGTAAAGTTACCATGAGCCTAAAATTTATTACCTAAACTTTTTGTTTCTTATCCTTTGAGTTTTAGCCCTGTTTATGTTAGTATATGAGAATCTCACTAGGTAATAATACTGAAAATGAAAGTGCAGAATGAGAGCTTTAACTTCAAAGAGAATTTATTAGATAATGGAAAATCTGAATACAACCTTACTTTTATTGTTAAAATGCCTTATGTTCTCTTTGTCTATTGAAAGTGATAATAATACCATCTCATTAACATAATGAAAATTACCGTAATGAAATGATTACAAGTCCTTTGGTCTTTCTTCTGCTTTCAGATTCACCTACCCTTAGATCACCATGTTATTAGGCAATTATTCATACTTAACTGAGTACCACTGTGTAGCATAGATAAGTTCCTCTTAAAAGACAGGTATTATTATGGATTTATATAAAAGTGTCATTCACAATAATACTTATAGGAAGGGATTGCCTTTGAGTATAGTCATTTTAATTGACCTTCAGATAGTTACATGGGTTCTCAGTGTATCAAATGGGTACTTCCATTTGATACATATATGAACTTATTACCAACATGCTTTTATAACTGTATATATATACACATATGCAATTTTGTTCAGCTAAAGAGCTGTCTATGGCAAATTCCACATATATGTGAGGCACTATGTCAGACTTTGGAGATAAATGCGGATGGATAAATTATGAACATTTCTTTCAAATAGTTATATTCTAGGGGAATAACTAGGCTCACATATAGCAAACACTAAGGTACAATTTAATACATGCAGTTATATTATGTTCATTTAATATATGTGTGAATTATCCTCCATAATATAAATCCCATGAGGGTAAGGAACACACTAATTTATTAATTAAGTGTTTATTAAGTCTCTTCTCTGTGCAGTGACTATGTGAAAGGAAGTATATTCCTTGTTTCCATGGACAAAACAATCTATTAAAAAGAGAAGAGCAAACAGAAGACTCACTGGACAAAGGTAGCTCTTGTAAGTATTCATACAAGGAATGAGTACTGGCAATATAAATTATTTCTAATCAAAATTAGAGAAGTTAACTTCTCAGTGAGGAAAAAGAACAGTAAATAATTTATAAACATTTGTACGATGGTTTATTCATTACAGTTATAATAAATGATATTGACTGTAAACATGGAAGATCATGCTAAAAAGGAACACACATTTAATAATCATGATGAAACAAAATATAGGTTTGGGGTTGAAACAATGCTTAAATGAATTATCTCCTTAAATCTTCAAAGACTTTGAGATAGATTCTTACTCAAAGGATGAAATAACAGATCTAGAGATTATGCTTTAGGTTCAAGGGTAGATTGAAGTATCTTTTCTATATTTCTGTAATTTAGCTAATTTTCTGGAGACGGCAGAAACCTTTAAATGCCAATGCATTTATGTATTCAGTGATGCACTGAGTCCCTTATACTCATAGATTTGTTCATCTTTCTTTGATTTTTTCAAATATAAAATTTATATAATGAAACCAGGGCAAAATTTGGGGATTTTTATCTTATTTTTAAATTTATACATGTTTGCAGTACAAGATGATCACATACCTTATGGGGAGTTGGTACGTGTACATAACAAACCTTAATTATTTTTTTCTCCCTTTCACCTTCCCTCCCTGTCCCTTTTCTTGATCTTCTTCCCATTTAAGAAAGATTTCCCTACTTCTTATTATCTATATTTTATTTTGCTGTTTATTTACATTTTGGGTTTCTCATATAAGAGAATTCATGAAGTATGTAAGCTTGTGTGTCTGATTTCTTTAATTAGGAGAAAGCTATGCACAATTTCAAAATACATTTATATTAATTTCTTCATTACTGGTTCCTTCAAAATATGTGTTACTGATAGGAAAAAATTTTAATGTCTTTCTCTGGGATGATGCTTTTAGACACTTTTCTCCCCTTCCTAACTGAGATATTAACCAGGGACATCTCTGGTGTGTGACTGAAGAGTAGAAAGGGCTTCACTTTTGTCAGTGTTTGTATTCCCATTGTCTAGCACAGTGCCTCGAACATTGTTGATGCTTACTATACACATGGAGAAAATGATCATGTGAATTTGTTAGCACAATTACTTCTAAGACATTATTATGTCACACCATAAAATCAGCAGATTTGTAAATGTATGTATGTAATGTAAGATGAACTTTGTAAGGACAGATTTTTTTTTTTCCTAATGACAAAAACCTGTCTCAAACTTACACAAGCAAAGGGCTTTATTAGAAAGATACACGACTGAAGGCAGATGTTGGGAAGGATAGTGCTAAGGCACAGCTGGACCATAGTACACCTGCACAATTTGAATATTAGGAATGAAAATAATTAAAATATTTTTTAAACAGCTTATATAATATTCACCACGTTCTCAGCTTCTCTGAGAACAGTATTTTCTACTTATCTGCATATCTCCAACATTTAGTACATTGCTTCACATATTATAAAATGTTAGTAAATGTTTATTAATATACTGATAAGGTCTTTGTTTTTTTTTTGGTACCGGGGATCGACCTTGGGACCTTGCACTTGTGAGGCAGGTGGTGGAACCACTGAGCTAAATCCCCGGCCCAGGTCTTCTTGACTCACATAATTACTTCATATTATAGTGAAATGGACTACAAGGAAGTAACAACGATAAAGTATTTCTAAAACCAATTAATATATTCCATATTGTGCCTTACTCATTGTTAAAGGACAAATTATATGATGCAAAGGGTTTAGAAATAAATGACCTGCAAGATCTAGACCAATAAAATGTATTTTCTTGGTCCTGGGTTTGTATCCTGCTGTTATCTTGAAATAGTCCCTTGTTTCATTTAAATTTATTGAAGATGTTTAAATACATGAAGAATTCTTGGGAGGAATGCAACTATGTAAAAATAATAATGATTAATAAAGATATTGAAAGAGGTGGTTATCTGTGCCAGAATTCTCAGCTAGAAGAGAGAAGGAACATGGCCCAGTGTTTACAGATATATTTGGATAAGACCTTTGGAGGAGAGCATGGATGCCAAATGTTATTGTTTTAACAAATGCCATATTTTAATCATTTTTGTGGTATAAAAATTATTTAGCACAATAATTGCTTTGAAGTTTTTAAATGCAAGAAAATCCATAAATAGTTATTCTCCTTTTGTGATCTCCACTGCAATAGAATTGTAGCTCCCACCTATAAAATGGAAATGTCTTTAGGCAAACCTTTTCTTTAATTTAAATTGAATTTAGCTACTTCTTACAGAAATGGCAAAAATAGTTTTAATAATCCAGGAGTCAAATTATTTAGATTTGGCCTTGCTGGTCCTCCATCTAGAATAAAATGAAAGAGTTAGAAGAAAAATTGGAACTAAACTTTAATTTTTACATGAGGAAAGTAAACTCTAATGGCTAAGCCTTGTTGTTTAAGGACCTACTATTTAATCATACCCATGGAATGAAAAATTGGTTTAAAAGCATATATAGTAGAAATTATAGTAATAATATAAATTTATGATTTTTTCTTTTTAAATTAATTTTATTGGTACATTCATAATAGGGAATTTGTAACTGTACATGATGTATCTTAATTCTTTTCCCCCCTATTTTCCTCCCTTCCCTTCCTTCTTCCCCTGACCATTTATAAAACTTTGTTTCTGTTGTTTCCCTTCCTTCTTTCAAAATTTTTTTATCCATGTTCCCTCCTTTGTTCCCCTTCCCATTTGAATATTTTCTTCCTATTTCCCAAAATTTATCCTTCATTTTGGTCTTTATTTACCCTTTGGGTTTCTTACATAAGAGAAATAATGTAATATTTAAATGTGTGTGTCCGATTTATTTCATTTAAAAATATGTTCTAAAAGTGCATCCATTTACCTAAAAATGTCTCAAGTTTATCCTTCTTTATGACAGAGTAGTACTCCATTATTTATAAAAGTCACATGTTTTTATCCATTCATTGGTTATAGGCATATGGGATGTTTCCAAGATTTAGCTATTATAAATTGTGCTGCTATAAACATGGGTGTGCATATATTACTGTGGTATGATGATTTTAACTTTTTAAGAAAAATATTTAGAAAAGAGACTAGCTAGCTCAAATGGAATCTCTAGTTTTAGTTTTTTGAGAATCTCTATATTGATTTTCATTGTGGTTGTACCAATTTACACTTACACCAACAGTGGAGAAGGGTTTGCTTTTTCCCACAGCCTCATCAGCATTTGTTATTGGTTGATTTCTTGATAGTCTTTCTGCAGTGAGATGAAATCTCAGCATTGTTTTAATTTGCATTTCTTGAATGACCATTGATCATGAAAAATTTCTCGTATATTTATTTGCTGTTTGTACTTCATCTGAGAAGAATCTATTCATTTCAGATGTCCATTTTTGGATTGGGTCTTTAAGTTTGGGAGGTCTGACACTTTTGAGTTCTTTATATGTTCAGATATTAGTCCTGTGAGGAATAGCTGGAAAAAATTTTTTTCCTATTTTGTGAATTGTTTCTTCACTTTGTTGGTGGTTTCTTTTGCTGTTCAAAAGTTTTTTAATATGGTGTAACCCCAGTTTTTCATTTTTTGTAATATTTCCTATGTGATCCGGGTTTTGTTTTGAAAGTATTCTCCTAAACCTATGTCTTCAAGAGTTTTACGCATTTTATCATCCAGCAGATTGTTTCTGTTTTAATATTTAGATCTTTGATTTTAGTTTAATACACGGTGAGAGACATGGGTCTACTTTCAATCTTTGGCATGTGGAAAGCCAGTTTTTCCAGCACCATTTATTAAAGAGGCTATCTTTCTTCCAGTGAAGCTGTTTGGCCTCTTTGTCAAAGATAAGGTGGCTGAGTATGTCTGGAGTTGTTTCTTTATCTTCTAATCTGTTCCATTGATCTTTGGGTCTGTTTTTACCAGTACCATGCTGTTTTTATCACAGTAGCTTTGTAGTGTAACTTCAAATCAGAGATTGTGATATTCCCTAAAGCTCTTATGGAACTCAGTAGTGAATCCATCAGGTCTTCTGCTTTTCTTTGCTTTTATTTGGTGGTAGTTTTTTTGTTTAATTTGTTCCATTTCATTGACAGATTGGATTATTTAGAAATTTTATATTTTGATTCAGTTTTGTTAATTCATATGTATCTAGGAGTCTATCCATTCTGTTTTCCATCATATTAGAATATAGGTACTAGAGGTGGGTATTGATCTTCTGGATTTCTGCAGGATCTGTTGTTTTCTTCCTAACTGCATGGATTTTAGTCATTTCTTTCCTTTTTTGATAAGGTTGGCTAAGCGCTTGTCAGTTTATTTACTCTTTTAAAAAACCAACTTTTTTTGTGTGTATTTATTGGGGATTGAACTTAGGACCTTGCATTTGTGAGGGAGGTGCGGTGCCACTGAGCTAAATCCCCGACCCAGAACCAACTCTTACTCATGGATTTTTTGTATTGTTTTTTAAGTCTCAATTGCTTTTATCCCTGCTCTGATCTTTATAATTTCCTCCTTCATGTGAGATTTGGGCTTAGCTTGCTCTTCTTTTTCTCCCTCATTCAATAATTATTTTTTCTTGATTTTAGATTTCTTGATACAGTTTTAGGGTTCTTCATGTACTTACTTTCTTAGTTAAAGGGAAAATGTTCTTTAATGAATTAGTTTTGCTTCTCTAAATTACCCATTTCAAGTAACATTCCTATTAGAAGAAATTTCAGTGAAAAAAAGATCATTCTCCCGTGATTGAAAACATGCAGGCTTCTTAGCTCTTAACTATAGAAATATGATGAAAGAAATTCTTTAAGAGCATTGATGCGAACATGGTCACCCATTTAGACATACTCAACATCAATATAAACTTCATTCTTCTTTAAAAGAGCTAGTTGTGTGTTTGATGACTTGCTGAAAATGTTTTATATATTATTAAAAACAGAAATTTCAGTGGCTTATCCCCTAGGAATAAATGAGCAAATGTGCAAAAATTGAAATGCAAGTTGTGTGAATCTCCTTTTCTCCTTATGGAAAACTGGTGGAGAATAAATTAGCCCAGCAAAGTGCAGACATGTGTTTAAAATTAAATGTAGAAAAATATTAACTACTACTTAAGTGCAATAAGAAGAATGAACAGTAAAGGTGAATTTAGATTGCTCATTTCCAATGTGTGTATCACATGTTCCACAGCAAAACAGCACAATGAGTTTTGTGGACTGAACAAAGCACTATTTAAATTGACCTATTTAAGCCAATTAAAAATGTAAACTAAACACTATTTGAGCTTTATTATTTTTATAAATCTTTAAGGAAAAGTAAAAAAAGCAGTGAACTTTATAATGAAGTAGCAGTTAGAAATATGCCTGCTTATGCCACAGGCATTCTTGAACAGCATACAGGGATAAGTTGTTCCTCCTGGCACTTTCAAACTTTACATGTACATTGTCATAGGAATAGTGAATTTCATGGAACCTAAAAGCTGAGATATAATACTATAATTAATATTAGAATTCATATATAAAAATCTAAAGTCTGACTCAGTGGCACTTAAATGTAATCTTTGCTACTCAGAAATATAAGGCAGTAGAATATCAAGTTTGAGGCCAGGCTGGGCACCTTGATGAGATTCTCTCCTAAAATAGAATTTTAAAAGGGTTGAGGATGAAGTTCAGTGGTAGAATTCAGTGAACCTTTTAAACTATTATTTTTCTCCTATATCCTTTATATAGTGTCAACATTTTGCTCACTGTTTAATGTTTAATAAAGTTTAATTTATAAAAAATTTATGATTTGTTAGATGAGAATTATATTATGGGTTGCCTTTGTCAATTTTTCTTTTATTTTTTTCCTATTTCTTTTTCTATTCTTTTTTTAGATGTTAGACTTTTTACAGTTAAATTTTCTATTTAACTAATAGGCAATGAGATAATATGCTACATATTAGGTAACTGGATTTGATATCTCATTACTCACTCTATTAAAAATTTTATTGACCGAAAGATATCACACTTTCCTTTTGGAAGTATTAGTGTATTTATAAAGAAAAAATTAAATAGGTGAGTAATTTATGATTTAATATATAGATCCCCTAATTGTTTAGAAAGATGGGCTGGGGATTTAGCTCAGTGGTGCTGAGGTTGCCTCACAAGCACAAGGTCCTGAGTTTTGATCCCCAGTACAAAAAAAAAAAACAGGGTCATGAGATTCAACTCCCATTTTGAAATTTATGATACATGGTAATCTGACTACATCCAATTCTTTTTAAAAAATATGGATGTCATGAAATGAAGGTAGGATAAATTATTTTTTGATTAAATTATTATTTTTGAAGCCCTTTCTTTCAAAGATGTATGTCATATATCTGACAACCTAGAAAGGGTGCTCGGTCTTAGGTCTTCTCAAAAGTGAGACTTCTATTGAAGTTGCAGTGCACTGAATTATATGTGATCGCTTTGCAGTGTGGACTGATCTAGAGTATCAGCTTTTTATTTTTTTAACTATAAAAAAGAGAGTAGAGCCTGCTTATATGTGGAATATCACTTTTTTCTCCAGAATTAATTTCTCATACAAAATAATCAAATACAATATAGGAATTTAATGTGAAAGTATTTGTGACAGATCTATATTTCTAAATATTGTGATATCAAAAGCAAATATCCCTAAAAATACACATACCATTTGATCTAGCTGTGCTACTCCTTGACATATTTCTGAAAGAATTAGAGAAGCATACTACAGTGATACCTGCATAATCATGTTTATAGCAGCAAAATTCACAATAGTTAAGCTATGGAAACCATCTAGATGCTCATCAGCAGATTAGTCCATAAAGAAAATGTGATATATGTACACAGTGAAACATTATTCAGCCATAAAGAATAAAATAATTCCATTTGCAGAAAAATGGATAGAACTGGAGGCCATCATGTTAAGTGAAGCCAGTCTCAGAAAGTTAAATATTGCATTTTTATGTTAGCAATCTAAATAAATAAATAAGTGAATGAGTAAGAAAAGGAAGGAGGGAAGGAGGGAAAGAAGGAAGACAGGAAGGCAGGAAGAAAGGAAGAAGAGAAAGAAGGAAGGAGAGCTGACAGGAAACTTAAGGTAGACTTTTAGAGATGGAGAAGGGGATGAACGAGAAAAAGGGGATAATGAAGATGAAAACAATCAAAATATCTTTTGTGCACATACCAGTATACCAAAATGAATCGCATTATTCTATCTTACTAATATTCACTAATAAAAAAGCATAATGAAAACATCCCTGCACGATTGAAAGGATTAACAAATAACAGTGTAGTGGTATCATCAAGCACTGGTCTAAACCAGAACACCTGATTTTAGTCGCTTGAGAATTTAGACAAATGGATTAATCTGTTCAGGCTTCAGTTAGTAATATTTAAAATACAAATAAAATGTTCAGAGATCTGCTTATACTATTTACACACCCATCACTTCTTGGCCTTTTGACTAAGTTTAAGATATTTACACACTTAAAAATTGTATTAAAAACAGAAGAGTAAATTTAACATTAACAACTACAATGAAACCGTTTTAGTTACTGTTTTCATTGCTGGAACAAAATACCCAACACTCACAAGTTAAAGGAGGAAAGGTTTATTTTGAATCATAGTTTGTAGAGGTTTCAGTCCATAGCCAGCTGGCTCCAAGCAGGGTAGCATGGCAGAGGGGCATTGCAGAAGAGAGAGTCCACCGTAAGGCAGGCAGAAGCAACAGCGGCAGCAGCAGCCTGCCTTCCCTTTCTCCTTTTATATTCCATCCAGACTATAAGTCTATTGATTGGTGCCACCCACACCCAGGGTGGGGCTTCCATTATCCACATCCAGAACTATGCTAAATCCATTTAGTTATTACACACCTTTGATCCAGCCGCCTTTGAAAAGCCCCATCTATGAGTACGTGAGGTTTTGGGGCAACATCTAGATTCAATCCATAACAAAAACCTACACTCATGATGGAAAAAGTTGATGTTATATGATTAATTATATATCAGGTAATTAATTCAGGGGAAGTGAAACATGAAAAAATGTTCAAAATGTATTTATGACTGATCTAAAACAAGTATATTATGGATTATAAAACTGACTCACAAATATCCTCCAAAGCTGTCTGTCTTGATATTCCACAAATGTCAGCAGTGTTGCTTATTGGGAATAAAACCAAAGGTAACCAGTGCTAGCCATTATGTTAGGGTCTCAGATTCGTTCTCCAGCCATCTGATGAACTTCTTTTCAGGAGACAGATTCTCCATGAAATATGGAATGCTAACAAAATTTTCTTAAATACCTTTCTAGTAACTGCCGATATTTAACAGTGATTTGTATTTTTAAAATAAAAACCTTCAATTTCTGAACTATGTTATATTTAACCAAAGCAAAACAAACTCAAATTAAGAAAATTTTATTTTTCCCTTGTGAGACACAGAATAGGATATTACCAGGGTATATTTATATACATCAATCACTTGCCCAACCAGTCAACTCATTAGGAAATACCAAAGAAGCATATTTTAAAAGCTTATGTCTTTACCATTTAATCCATGCTTGTTGGGTTAGTTCTATTGAAATTAAAGTTGTGTCTTTTACAGAGGCATCCAAGGATTTGCTGAGTTGTTTTGCCCTCTCCTTCAACGAACATATCTTGCAAATATACCTACACTGCAATATGAAATTAATTCATCACAAATTTTGTTCATTGAATATTTTCCTGAAGACTCTCAGCTTGCAGTTGTTTGACTCGAAGTTTATAGGGTCTTGCTAGGATATTTTTTCCCTTCATTTTCAGACAGCAGTCTGAATTTGCTACCTACTGCTCTACTGTTACATTAGAGGCATCCAAAGAAAGCTCTTAAGAGTTATGTAGAACGAGCTGTAGTGAAAGGAATGAGTTACTGAAAGCTCTATTCCTTTATGTGTCATAAAACAAAATGGAATTGTTAAAGCCTCCAATCTATTTCTTAATCTTTCTTTGTATTTACAAAATAAAGCTTTCAGAACATGCAGACCCAGTTTGAATCTTTTATTGTTTCCATTTCAGTTGATACAATCAGCATTATCCAGTGATGATATTAAAATATGAGCTAGTCTTCAGTAAGTAGCCTGTCTAGATGAATAAGTGTAGTCATTTTTGTATTCTTTATCCATGAGATTGTTGTTGGTGCAAATATATATCAATGGACATGAGGATATTTCTTTTGCAATAATTATTGGGATTTATAGATGGAGCTATTTACTTTTTTTTGCATTATTCTGCACCAAATCTACACAAATCCAGTCTCACTCTTTTTCGTATTTTAGCTTAAATTGCCATTTCTTTGGCATTTTGAAGTTTAAAATATTCTTTGTTTGGCACAATAGAAGACTCAGTATCAATGGGTTTTGTCCACCATTTTTTGTGTGTGTGTGTATGGTTCTGGAAATTGAACCTAGGGCTTTTGCACTTTGCTTCATCCCCAGCCCTTTTTTATTTTTACTCTTTGTTTTGTGACAGAGTCTCCCTAATTGTCCTAGGCTGAACTTGAACTTTGATTCTCCTCCCTCAGTCTCCCGGACTGCTGGGGTTACAGACGTGTACCACTATTGATAGCAATGAAGAATCTTAGGATTGAGATCTTAGTAAAATGTATTAACAGAGTACCTATATTTTCTGCATATCAAAACATGTGTTACTAAAAAATCAGAGTTTAAAAGTATGTGTGATTTTCTGTCTTTATTCTGTATATACTCTTCACTTTTCTTTCCCTCTTGTTCTCCTTGCTTTTTTTCAGCGCACTGGGGATAAAAGCATTAGTTTTACAAACAGTGTGTGTGTGCTTGCATGTGTACACACATGAATGTGCACATATGTGTATGTTTTTAACTCAGATTTCACAAATGAGTGGGTACTCTGCATGAAATATGCATTCAAAAAAATAATCATCCATATTTCGCAACTCCCTAGGGAACATTTGTCATTCAACCATTCTTAGCCTCTTCTGGGGTGGCCTTGCTAGAAAATTATGTAGTCATTGTTGTTAATAAGGTTGCATTTACAAAATTGTTATACATAGTGTATCTTCCCTTTGTAATTCCTCAGTTGTACTTAAGGCTTGATATGACAGGTATTTTTCTTACTCTTTTAGAGATGTAGTAGGAGATTTAGCAATATTGATTTTAAGAGTGTTAAAATGACCAACAATGCTTTTTTCTAGTATTGGCCGGCTTGGTCTGGGACTGCCATCCTTCTAAGACATCACATGAATATGGCTTTCAAGCTTTTTATCAGATTTCCTAGACACCATTCCTTTATCCGAATGTGTTTATTTGCATTTTAAGAAGCACAAGTCCTTTTGGGGGGGGGTGCACATATTTTCTCTATTCTAAATGGTGTATTTCCCACCATTTTAAAGTCTTTGAAATTAAAATAGTACTAAAATTAATGTTATTAATGGGTCTTTTTCAAAATATAAAATTAAATTGATGAAACAGTGTCATAGAATGGGGAAGGCATAATTTTTTTGTTTCGTTTTAATGCCTGGGGTAATCACTACATGTCTTTGAATTCCCTTCTCTTCTGATAAAAATCTTTGCTTTTGTGGGGGAAACTATATTCTTCAAGAATTACTTCCTTGATTCTGTCCTTTTAATTCCCAGAAAGCTAGTATTTCTTCATTAACTTTCATAACCTTCTAAATATATTTTTGAAGTCAGTGTTCTACCAGAAGATAATCTTCACTGCAATTTTCTTTTCTGAGAGAATTTGATCTAATATTGATTAGATTTTCAATGATCTTGTAAAATAGCTACCAAAGTTTTTCAATAATGGCCTGACTTATTGGAATGTATTTTCTAAACAGTGTTAAAATAAATATTACCCTGTCTTCAAACGTACTTTATATTCCATTACATCTTCAAAGTACTTTTTACATGGGAAAAATATGTAAGAAATTGAGTTTTAGAATTTCTCATTGAACTTTTCTATCTTTGCCTTGACTTTTGTGTGAGTTGCTAGCAGGGTTGATGGACCTGAGCATGGTGAAATCTAGATTGAAAAAAATTAGATGTGTATATAACGGATCCTTGGAATGAGAAGAAAAGTAGAGGTTGAAAGCTTGTAAAGGGGTAAATTCAAGGGTCAAGGTGGGTAACACCTCAGCATAAGGAATTCAAATTCAAGGAATGGCTCCGTTACTTGTGAACAAAATAAAGTGTTGGAAAGGGAATAAGATGAATAAGATGAAGTCTTTGCTAAGTAGACCCAACCAACATAGTAGAATTCAGTGACAACTCAGTTGAGGGCTCTGTCCAAGACACACTGGATCTATGACATAACTATTCCAACAATGAATGAAACAGGCTGTTTATGTTTTACTGTCTTGAGCTGGCTTAATTAATTTATTCAGCCTCTGTTTATTCAATATCTACTGTGTGTGAGATACTGTACTAGGCACTGGGACCCAGTAGGTAATCAGAAATACACGGTCTCTTTTTTTCTGTAGACCATAGAGTCTATTGGGAAACTTGGGGAGACAAAGTAAAATGAGGTCTTTAGCTTTGCTACCAGGAATCATTTTAGCTCCTTTTCTCGCTCTCTGTACTACCTCTCTCACTCCCTTTCTATCTTCACTTTGTGCTTAAATGGTTTTGATTACTGAAAGTTATTTAGAACAACATTTACAAAAGAGGTAAAGGAGGTATAGAGAGGCCACTCCTACATGAGTTGGTAATGAAACTGTCTTGTCCTTTGTCTACACCTGACTCAGAATGATACTGCCTGGTAATTTCAAAGTTAAAACTATTTTCCAAATACTATCATTTCCTTACAACACCTTCTCTTTCAAGCATCATGGATTAAAAGTGTTGATTTTAGAGATTCTTTTTTTTTTTTTTTTTGGTACTAGAGATCGAACTCAGGACCTTGCGCTTGGGAGGCAGGTGCCAGAACCACTGAGCTACATCCCCAGCCCGATTTTAGAGATTCTTAAGAAATGCTCTTTGAGACATTATTGAGGTCCTAACCCTATGCTAGGTATTCTTAAGATTCAAAGATAAACAGTAATGGGCACACTGACACTACATATTCTTAGGGAGTTTACAATCTAGCAGTAAAGATTTATATTAAATGAAAAAAATTATACAAGTAAATATTTAGAATATATGTCAGTTTGTCAAATGTGCCAGGAAGGAAATTGCCGAAGTATGGGACTTCCTGTGGACTAAGTTATGACTGGGAACTAATTTGGTTGAATAGGGAAAGACTTTCTATGGAAGTATAATTTATTTGTATCCTAAAACATAAAAGATAGATTACTTACTTCCCCTTTCTCATATTTAGTTTTATTCAATCTTGTCATATATCTAGATTTGTAAGTTTTGTCTTGTTGTTTGAAATTATTAATTACCTTAAGTGTGTAAATTTTAAGTCAATATGTCTCAAATATGGTTTAGAAACTAGGTGGAGAAAAAGAAAAACAACCTATCATATAGATTTCTAACCATTTAAAATATGAGGATTTGAGGTGTCAACCCAACATCTGCAGCTTTTAGTTTCCAATAAAATTTATGGATTGAAATTGGGGGTGATGTGCTGTGATACCATCATAACACATTTAAGCAGATTTCGCCCTTGGAACTGGAGGGCCTAGGAATTTTCCCTGCAGCAAATGATCTCAGAATTGGAACCTGAGTGATGATTAGGAGCTCATCAAAATAGCATATGAGGGAAGTGGTGATGGGACCCCAGAGGAGTCCAGACAAAGAGAGACTTGAGAGAGGCCTAGAAGCTGGAGGCCTGGGAAGTCCTGTGGGTTTGTTTCTACACAGCCTGGCAATGTGTCACCAACGAGGAGCACAAGGAAAGGCAGTGAGAAGCCATTGGCTGTAAAAACACAGAGAAATTTCTTAAAGGATTTCTACCTTTAAGGAAGATCACTCAACCTTTACTTTGGAAACATTTCAGAATAGGGCATGGCTGCTGAGGAGGAAGAAGGAACACCATACTGCATGGTTTTACAGTGGCCTTAAGAGAATAAACAGGCTTAGGTTAGTAGTTTTTACAACTTTTCATTAAATAACTGAAAGAATTTTATCAAATTATATAGCTTCTTGTTTTTTGAACTAACATAAATATTCATAACTTTAATCGCAAAAGATATAATTTTCAACATATTGTAAAAATTTGACATTTTAAAATAAATCTGTTATTTTACCCTTACATCTATCCATTAGAAACTGAATAATACTCACATATGATGCTTATTATCTATTTTAAAATATTAAGAAACTTCTAGAACTTTAAAAGTTGTATGCATTTTTTCTTTATAATTTTTATTTCCACCCCATGAAATTTCATGCTGTGGATATATCTCTAAGTGCAGAAGACTTTAATTTATTAGCTTATCATGTTTTTAAGTTGCAAAATGTTTATAATTTAATTTTTTGAATTTCTTATAACTGTAAGTGTATATGTGTTAATTTATTTACTTCTAGAATGGGTTGTCAATAAAACTTTTATCGATGTACAATTGATTAAAACTATATTACTGTGCTTCAAAACCTGAAAAATTATTAGTGACAAAAGGAATATAACTTTATTGGCAATGTATTACTTAATATGACAGATGGGCTTTTAAAATTTTAATTAATTTTTCTACCTTTGAAAGAATGTTACTTATTGCCAAAATGATGCAGGGCTTATTAGTAGTTATGTTTTGAATTTTCATTTTTATAGATGTTAACTAGTAGATGAGGTTGAGGAGTTGAATGTAACAATGCCATTCAATTATTTTAACTCTTCTGATCACATATTAAAAACTCACATTGTGATCTATTGTCAAAATTTTTGTTTAATAATTTTTTTGAATGCTCGGAGCTAGAAACTCCTTGATTTACAAAATAATTTCTTTGGTAGTCACCCAGTTTCTTATTATCAGTATTTCCCAACATTTATATCAACAGTCTTATTGTTTGTTTTACTGTGGAGTTTCCATGCTGGGTTATTGTACTTGAAATTCTAGATAGATAAGAAATATGTGGTTCTGCCTTCTGCCTCGCAGGCACAAGGTCCTGAGTTCGATCCCCGGTACCAAAAAAAGAAAAGTACTATTTTTAGTTATGATTGCCATGTCTTCTTTTTACTTTTATTTCTTCATTCCTACCTCAGGATTACCTGCAAAATTATTCTCGGTAGTCATCATCCACCAGCGTGAAGATGTACAGAAGGCAAAAGATTGATGGCTTTGCATATTAATTTTGGAAAGTTAGTTTTGAGGAATATGGATTGAACATGAATTATTAAGAATGGCAGTGATGGGACTGGGGATTTAGCTCAGTGGCACAGTGCCTGCCTCACAATTGCTAGGTCCTGAGTTTGACCCCCGGTACCAGGAAAAAAAAAAAAAAAGAATGGCAGTGATGAAACAGAAAAATAACTCAATTTCTCTGAGCAGAATGAAATACAAATGTACTCCAATAAAGGAATATATACTGAATAGGAAAGGAAGACTTGCCAGAGTATGTCAGGAAAGGAGAAGAACCTAAGAAAGGGCCCAGAGGCAGGAGGCTGGGCAGTCTTACAAGGAAACCATTAAGGCAATCAAAATAGGAAGACAACTTGAGAATGCATAGCTCCTCTCTGTACCATGCCATGCTAAATGTGCCAGTCTTGTCTGATCTCAGAAACTAATTAGGGTCAGGCCTGGGTGGCACTCGCATGGGGGACTGCATAGTTACTGGGAAAAAAAGTCTCTGAGGCTCAATGCAGAGTTACCATAACTTCTTGAAATAATTAGCGTGACGGCTGATTCATTCGTGAGTCAAAGTCCCAGCATTCAGAGCTCTGTTATCTCTTCTCTAAGATCCTCATGTTTTTGGCTCCTGTCAGCTCTCGGTGGCCACTCAGTGCTCCTTGCACCTCTGACAAACCCCCCACCCCCACCCCATGATGGCTAAGTTCTTTAAACCATGGGGAGACTGTTTCTCTTCAGGAAGAGTCTAAACCGTCTAAGGATTTTCACTTGATCAAACAGGCCCATGAAGAGTAAGTTCTCTTTTGATGGACTAGAACCCCCCGATTTGAGACCTTAATTAGATTTGCAGTGTATTTTCACTTGTTATTTGATATAACCTGTTGACAGGAGTGACATCCCCTCATAGTCATGGCCCCTTCCACTCTCAGGGGGTGAATAGTCAGGAAGTTTATGCCAGGATTGGGGGACAAGAGTCTTGAGAGCTTTTTGCCATTTTCTGTGAAAGAGTGAAACCTACAATTATATGGTGTTATTTCATTAACATAACTATATCAGTTTTATCGTAAAATGGATTCAACTGTTTTTTTTTATTATCCAATTTAAATATATATTTTTTTCTTTTTCGGTACCAGGAATCAAACTTAGGACCTTGTGCTTACCAGGCAGGCACAGCACCACTGAGCTAAATCCCCAGGCCTAAGTTTAAATAAATTTTTATCGACACTAGTGTTTGAGTTTTTATTTGGGTGGGTCAAATAATTCACCATTTATATCTTTTCACTTTCAAAATTTAAAACTAGAGACTACTTTTTATAGCCTATGTCTCTGAAAAGTCCATTATTATGTTAATTACTATTTTCTGTAACTTTCAACTCTAATATATTTTCCTTGAAATATTATCTTAAATAGTACATTGAGTTTGAGGCCTGTTATGGTCTCTATAACACTTTACTTTTTTAAAAATTATAAGTATAACATTGGCCAGAAATTGGACTTTGGACACTGAATTTATTAGCTCTGACTCCAATTCAAAAAATACAATTTATCTTTATAAATATGTGTTGTGCTCTATTAATCACTATGCCCGAATATAAAAATTTTAAAAGATTATTCAGTTCTCAAGTAGCTAACTTACAGACAATTTCCTCTTATTATATTGGGATAATTTTTAGTGTTTTGTCTAGATGTTTTCTATGGTCTGTCACCAAATTTATGATCTTTTCAACACTGCTTTTTCAATCCTGATTCACTAGACATCAGCTGAGTGTTCAAAATTTGAAATTCTAATTGTAGTTTACTAAAGTTTGTATATAAGACATAGCTTAAGGGTTCATAAGACTGCTCCATTTCAGATGCCAGTGACAGGTCACATGCCTCCTAGACTTCAGACCAATGGGATATAAATGAAGAGTTGGTATGACACCCTCCTCAAAATTCATGGATTATTAGAATGGATTACAGAGCTCAAGTAGGGATTTTATATAGTACTTACAGTTTATCATAAAGAATACAACTCAGGAACAGCCAAATAGAAGAGATGCATAGAGCAAGGTACTGGGGGAGGCCCAGAGTTTCCTGCCTATTCTAAGTACACTCCCCTCTAAACACCTCCAAGTGTTTCATTGAAGACTTTTGATGAAATTTTATTACATATTCATGATTGACTGAATCAATGGCCATTGAGAGGAATTAGAGATAGGGCTGAAAGTTCCAAGCTTCTAGTCAAGGACTGGTGATTCTAGTGATCACCCCTATTTTGAAGTTGTTTAGTGGTATACCAAGAGTCACTTTCCTACGACAAAAGATGCTGTCACCCTTAATACTGGAAAATTCCCAAAGCATTAGAGTTTAGTGTCAGTCTTAGGCAACAAAGATCAAATATCTTTCTGTGATAGCACATAACATCATAATAACTCAGACTTCATCACTGTGTAACATAATTTAAATTATCTTTGAAAGAAAACACTTGCTTAAGTCAAAGTTCATTGATACTTATCTGCCAGCATAAAGAGTTGAAGACATTTTCTTGACGTTATCACCAACTCTGTTGGCATACCCATGCTAAGGAATCTTTTTCTTTCTGCAAACTTGATTTTTGGCTGCATTTTCTTCAGCCTATTTACAAAATATTAATTCAAACTAAAACTGCTACCAGCAAGAATCCTTGGGGAACTCTGTTTAAAAGTTTATATTAAGAAAAAGATGCATATTTGTGATTAAATTTGCTTTTTAAAGTTAGAATGTCATGAATAGCTAATAAAAGCACTTTAAATGTTTTTATATTGAATCTTGATACATAAAGACAATAAATGCAATTTATCCAAGTATTCTTTGTTTTCACTTTTTTACATTTACTCAGATATTACTTAGGAATGTATTTTCTCTTTAAATACTGGCTTGATTGTGTGATTCCTTGCACACTGATTATGGAACTGTGATTCACTAACTTTAGAAAAATACTCTGTGGCTAATTCTGTGCCAGTTTATATTAACTATTAGGATTAACCTTTATTGTCAATTTAACTGGCTTGGACATCACCTAGGTGATTTGTATGGCACACTTCTGGGTGTGTCTGCGAGGGTCATGGAGGTGTGGCCTTGTGGTCTGTATCTGTTCCTCAGTCCCTTCCTTTCTGATGCTTTCCCCTGCTCTACTTCCTGGCTATTGTGGAGTGATTACCTTTGCTCTACCAAGCCCTTCCATCAGGGTGTTCCTACTTTGGAGCTAGCCAGTCAAATGAAACATCTGAGATCATGAGCAAAAAGAATATTCTCCTCTTTCAAGTTGTATATGTATGGTATTTGGTCCCACAAAAAGGAAAGCTGACCAAAATTTTTAAAACTTAACTCACTTCAAAAAATTTCTTTATGATTATTCACTAATTTGTATTGGTTTCCCTAGAGTTTATATCTCTCTTTAATCATGAGTTATCTTCAAATAACATCATGCTACTTCATACTCAGTACAGGGACTTTGACAATAGCATGTTTCCATGTCCTCCTGCCATTTCTATTACTGTTATCACTCATATAATTTACATTTTTTTCTTCTTTTGGTACTGGGGATTGAACTCAGGACCTTGTGCTTGCAAGGCAAGCAGCAGAACCACTGAGCTAAATCCCTGGCCCCTTCATTTTATTTTTATTAATGCCATAAACCTCACAGTACATTTTTTTATTTTTACTCTTCAGAGTGAATTTATTTTACAGCAATTAAAATTGAGGAAAGGTCTTGCATATTTTCCTGTATTTTTATCTTTTCTGATCTTCTTCATTTCTTCAGGCTTATCTGAGTTTCTATTTGTTGTCATAATGTTCCTGCTTACAGGACTTCTCTAACATTTCCCCTTTTCCTGGGCTGCTGGTTCTCCAGTTCTCCTGTCCTCCGATAAACCTGAGAGTTTCCACAAAGTTCATCTCCTTTAGAAGGGGCTTGTTCTATTTTGTAAGCCAGGTTACTTGGTTGCTTTACAACTGCAGCTCTCTAGTATACTTACGTAAAATAATTACTTGAGTTATTTTGCACTGTTACACGAAGACAAGATTCTTTGTAGCTCTGCAGATCCAATGTAGAAACAAAAGTCTACCCTCACACTTCACTCCTGCAATGATTGCATGCCTATTTGTTAATACAAGTTTGTAAAAAAAAAAAAAAAAAGTCCTTATGCTGTAGGGGGAATAGATGTAACTTCCAAACCTGCTAGATATCTGAAGTGTGAGTTTGTGTTCTCTAAAATCTAAGAATAAATTCTAGGAACAAAGGAGGTTAAGAGTAGAAAAATTTATTGAGAGAAAGATATCTTCTTTCAGAGAAAAGAAAGGGAACCAGAAAATGGATTGCCTGGCCCCCCTGCTTCTCAAAGGTGTTTTATGGGACAAAGCCAGTTTAAGGTGGGACAAAACTACAGTCAACTAGTAAGATTGCAAGTACAGTCACTTAGGTAATATTGGTCCAATGAGAAATAACAAGGTAGACATGAGGTGGGACAAAACTATGACCAATCAGTAATATTACAAGTATAGTCACCTAGGTAATATTGATTAAATGGTGATCCAATGGGGAAGCAAGTCACATAGCAAGTGTACAAGGATTTCTGATAAGGGGTGGGTGAGGGATCTTTCCTGGAAGTGATGGGTTAAGATCTTGGCCCCCCCAACCCAGGTAACTGATACCTGTTTAAAATATCAATTACTGAGATTCATCTCTAGGGGAAGTACAGTGGTATAGTAGTTTCTCTTCTTTTACAATGCTGGCCTTAATTGAATGTGTCTTGATTATTCTCTGTTTTGGCTCCTTGAGGGCTGGCCCTGCCTAACTCCCTACAAGGTATCTAATTTTTAAAAAAGATATCTAATTAACTTACCTATCTATAATAGGTATTCATCCTAATGATATAGGGATGATGTAGAACCTCCAAGTAATACAAATAATAAAAGGGAAATATAACTCCCAACCTGTTAGATGTCCAATACACTGAGTTTGTGTTCTCTAAAATGGAAGAATGATTTCTAGGAACAATGGTGGTTAAGAGTAGGAAGTATTTATTGAAAGAAAGATATCTTCTCTCCAGGAGAGACAGAAGGGGTCCCGTGGGTGACCAGGGACCTCACTTCTCAAGGGAGTTTTATAGAACAAAACCACAAGGTGAGGCGGGGTATAAGGTGGGACAAAAAGTATAGTTGTTTATGTAACATGGATCCAATGGGAAATCACAAGGGGGGCATGAGGTGGGACAAAACAATGGTCAACCAATAAGATTACAAGTACAGTCACTTAGGTAATACTGGTTAAATTAGGATCAAACAGGGAAGCAAGTCAAGTAGCAAACATACAGGGAAGGAACAAGGACTTTTCCAAGAAGGAATGGACTGGGAGCTTTTGGTCCTCCACCCAAGGTGATTGATGCCTGTTTAGAATATCAAACACTGCTGTTCATCCCTAAGGAAAGTATGTGGGTATAGTCATTTCTCTTTGTCTTGAAGCCTGACCTTCAATGAACGCCTCTTCAGCCACAGTTGTAATATGTTCGTATCTCCTGCACTGACTCTCTCCAGGGCCCAGTCCTGATTGACTGCCCATAATATTTCTAAATAACTTAACTATAATACTAACTGTGTAAGACCGAGGGCCTTACCAAACGCTCCGAGGAGCTGACTGCACTGAAGCACACCCGGGGATCCCAGCGGTGCCTCCAAAATGTAAGACCGAGGGCCTTACCAAACACTCCGAGGAGCTGATTGCAGCGAAGAACACCCGGGAAGGAACACACCGGACAAGTTGGAAAGTAAAACAGACCTTAGTCTGGCCAGACGGCACTCCCAAAGCAAAGTAGCTTAGAGAGGCGACTAGCCCAGAGTCTGAGGCTCTTTTATAGGGGGTTGCAGGGGAAGTTAACAGGTGAAATTTACAGAAGAGGAACAAAGGTTAGTGGTCAGCTGACACGTACTGATGGTCAGCAGATGTTTGTAGATTGTTCTATAAACATCAGTTTTCAAACAAAGAGTTGAATAATTTACTTTGGGACCTTATGGCTGATACAGATCTTATCTAGTGTCCCGGAGCTAACAAGCATCTTTATCTATTTACTCACATTCAATCACAGTTGGGGCTAGGGGAGTTTTATGATTACAGAGTTATGCAGTCCCACAACTGCAGCCATAGTATCTTGAAATTTTTTGAAGTTCAATTCTACTATGATGATAAGAATTTTATGTTGATTAAATCTTTACCTTATTAAAGTATATTGAATAAAGAATATTTAAATTCATTCATTTAAATTGCAACTATTAAATACTTGCTCTTTTCTGGGTATTAATTTTGGTGTTGATGAGAACAATGTATGCTAATCACAAAAACCAGCTGTGGTGACTTTAGCATTTTATTAATTCAAAATGATAATTCTAGTATTATTGCTAAATAGAACTGCAAGAAGTATTCTGTTTCAGACACATTAGATATTCTAAATTAAAGTGAATATAAAACACACCCATGATAATTTAAAAAATCTCAAATTTTCTCATGTTAATTTAGTTAAAATATAACTGAGAGATGATTTTAAATTTTAAAATATATTATTTCTTTATTAGAGTGAATTTTGACGTTAATAGACCACATCTCAAAACATTACTGTATTGAATTAATAAACTCAAAATCTGTAATACCTTGGGTGTTTAACCCAGAATGTTTCTAATTTATAGTCAAATAAAATTATAATCTATCTCTTAATTCATCTACAGCACCTATCCTCCATGTTTCCCTATAGAGCAAAAAAGGGCTGGAAGATAGGATAGGTGGATGTCTTTTCTTTTTACAGCTTTATTGGCATTCAGACTTGAGAACATAAGTGTTACACTCTGGTAGCAAATTTGTGTACATTTTGCTTATGTTTGAAGACTTTGTAGGAAACTGAGATTAAGAGAAGTGGACTAATAAATTTATGAAGAAAATTTCAAGGTATCCCAACACTGGGGCTGTGGCATGGATACTGCTGAAAGCTATTAGCCCAGTTTATACTGAAAATCAAGAGTTAAGAGCTCTTTATAAAAGTATTTAATTTTGCCAAATACAAAGCACCCATAAAGATGGAGAAGAGGTGAGCTTTGTTACTGAAAAGATTAGCATCAAAAAGAAGCCAAGTACTTTGGATCAGGACAATAGGAAAAATGAATAAGGGCACATCAAGAATTTACAAGGTGCTACCCTTCATCTGTTCAAAATTGCAAAAGTAAAAGATTTTGCTTTGAGAATAAAGCCCCAGGGCACCATTCTATAGAAGGCCGGGCTAGGGATTTTGTACCCTGAGATTTGATTCACAGTACTCAGCCATCCAGGCACTCATAGTCCTCTGTATCCAGGATTCAAAGGAACCAGGAATCAAAGGAACCTGGCTACTGCTTGAGCTGGTGGTAGACCTTGGTGTCACCTATATAATGCTAGTTTTATAGGCATGCGGAATGAAAGAGTTGTGGAATCAAGAGAGGTTTCCACCCAGATTTTAGAAGAAGGCTTGGAAGACCAGGCAGTGTGCCTCTGAGAGGGCAATGTGTGAAGTTGTGAGAGTGACCCTGAAGGTACACTGAGATGCCAGGAATTTGAAGAAGTCAGGAACATGGAACATCTGAGCAAAGCTGCAAGCAATGAGCAAAACCAGCCCAACAGAGAAGCTAGGAAAGCTACAATCACCAGCAATGCTGTAAGGGTGGGGCTGCCCAAGGCCTTTGGAGTTCACTTATCTCTATAATTTTTCCTGGGTGCTAGACATGGAACTATGGGATTTAATGTTTGCCCTTCTGGGTTTCAGTTCTTTCTTTGGTCTCAAACCTTTCTAGACCCGTATTTCTCCCTTTTGGAATGGGAATGTTTATCCTGTCCCATTGTATGTTAGCAGTGTTTAACTTTGATTTTTGCAAGGACTCATAAATAGTTTGCCTTAAGTCTCAGAGGAGACTTTGGACTTGGAGTTTATAACAAAAATGAAACTGCTAGGATCTTGGCAAATATTAGAAGTGATTAAAGGTATTTTGCATAAAGAGATGATAGCCAGGTATAGAATGTTAGTTTCTAGTGGGCTTAAAATTTAGAGTTGTGAATTCTCAAACTTTGTGCTTCTTTTCATTTGTCTTTTACTTTGGACCCTTTAAATGTCTATATTGATTTTAGAATTGTTTTGTCAAATTCTACAAAAATTCAGGTAGGATTTTGATAGATTGAGTTCAATCTGTGAAATATAGCATATGTAGACATCTTAAAGTATTAAGACCTCTGATTCATGAACAGAAGAAATCTTTCCATTAATTTAGGTCATCTTTGGTTTCTTAAAAAGTATTTGCAAATTTCAATGTAGAATTTTTGTATTTTTTTGTTATATTTGTTCTTAAGTGTTATTCTTTATACTCTTCTGAATATAATTATTTTTTAATTTTGAATTTGTTCATTGCAAGTGTATAGAGGTATAATTGGTTTTTGTACATTGACCTTGTTGAAATCACTTATTAATCCTAATAGTTTTTTTGCTTGTTTTTTTTTGTTTTGTTTTTGGTACCGGGGATCAAGCTCAGGACCTTGCACTTGTGAGGCAGGTGGTGGCAACACTGAGCTAAATCTCCAGCCCCTTGTTTTTTATTTCTAGTGTATTCCTTAAGACTTAATATATACAACATCATGTCATTTGCAAGTAGAAATGGTTTTATATATTTTTCTTACCTGGAACCCTTTTTCTGTCCTTATTTAATTGCTCTGGCTAGACCTTCCAGAAAAATCTATAATAGAAGTAGTGAAAATGGACATCTTTGTATTGTTTCTGATCTTAGAAGAAAGTATTTGATATCATTAATGTGCAAGTAGATTATTTATTGATCTCTTTTATCAAGTTGAGAAGTTCTTTTCTATTCCTAGTTTATTGAGCATTTTTATCTGGAAGGTGCCGTATTTTAAAAAATATTTTTCTGTGTCTCTTACAATGATTATTGGTTTTTGTTTGTAATTCTATTAATCTGATGTATACATTAATTAATTTTTGGATTTTAAACCTTACATTCCTGGAGAAATTCCATTGGATTATAATATATGAGTCTATCATATTTTTCTTTCAGTTTGCTAACATTTTGTTGATAATTTTAAGTCAAACTTATCTCTCTCCCTCCCTCTCTCTCTCTCTCTCTCTCTCTCCCTCCTTCCCTCTCTCTCCCTCCCTCCCTCCTATTTGGACATTTTTAGATGACAGTTGTATAGCAAATCCGGATACTGATCCTTTCAACAAAATGTAGCTGTTATTGGATTCTTTTTGATAATTTTATTATTTGTTTGGTGATGTGATTGAAAAATTGTGTCAAGTCTATTTTCACAAAAAGTGTTTTTAAGATCCAGGCCTAGAAGTCACATACATTACTCTGACCCATTCACAATTGCCGAATTCAGATATATGATCCATATACCTGTAGGAGAGAGTGGAAAATGTAGAAAAACTGTGTTATTTACTGATGACCAACAATCTCTAGTGTCCCTTCAAACTTCTAGCTGCCAACTATCCCTTTGTTCCTTTTTCCATGATTACAGCACATGTTAACCTCTTCTTCAAGTAGTTCAACCACAAATCACAGACTCCAGTTCATAATCCAGGAACTTCAAGTTCAGGAGTTGGAAACTCTTAGACTAGTGATCTACAAACTGAGAAACAAAGCCCCTTCCCCATTCACACATACCCTGTGCATCCATATATGAACCTAACATAATCCATTGTGGCCATAGAAGGCAAAATATAAATTTGCCACTCAACAAAAAAGGAAGGCTTGCCTACAAAAAAGCTGTAACCCTTAAACCAGGCAATTGGCGAAGTTGCTCTTTCCTAGCAATGGAAAGTGCCTGATAAGACTAAAGCTCTGCTCTCCAGAAGGAAATTTCTTGTCTGTTTTCCTTGCTGGACCCCATGTGCCCTTTTGCACAATCTTCATTTAATACACCTTTTGGGATCTTGTCTCTTTTGGAGTATACATAATTTTATAGTTTATGAAAAGTTTACTTTGAGTTTTGAACAGTTGAAAAGAATTTTGGTATGTGCTCTTAAAAATCTTTGGAACAAAATTCTCTTAATAATTTGAGTCAGTCAACAGATGTTTTGTTTCTAGTTTGTACAAATCCTAGTTAACACTACTCAACATCTTTTCTGGACATGGTTCTAAAATATGCTGTATTTCTTTCAATTATTTTGGCATCTACTTTATCTTCCTACTTCATAGCAGATACTCTTAGGAAATCTGGAACAATTAATGGGGAGACCACTCTCTTCTTCACTCCTATACCTTTTTATCTGAGACAATTTCCAGAGCTTTTGTCACTCACTCAAACTATGTTTCATTCTTTTTTTCTTGTTATTTGTTATCTAGAAGCATTTGTTTTTTTTAACCCTATGAGATCGTGCATTTCTGACTTACTGTATTCCTTTTCATTCTGCTTGGAAATTGGCTAATTCCTGAACTCATCTGTTTTGCCTAATAGTCAGGCATAACCAATAATAACAACCCTCACTACAAGACTTTGTAACCTATGTCACTACAGGTGCTAACTAAGCAAGCTTGGGATCTCCTTTTCAGGAGTATATAAAAGGTATTGTTACCAAAATTTTGCCACTGTGTACCATGAATAAAGGTCTTTTTCTTTGCCCACAGTCTGACCATTACGCTCCTGCCTCACATTTTAGAATTTGTTTTGATTTTTTAGAAATATTCCTTTTTAAAATAGAATGTTTTGTATCAGTCAGATATGCTACACTATGCTCTGCTTACAAATGATCACAATATTTGTTTCAATCTAAAATGTTTATTTCTTAACAATTTGTGGAATTTGTGGTTTAGGAGGCTACTGTCTTAGGGAAACAGAAAGGTGGAGAATGTTTCCAGGGCCTGGCCTAGAAAAATGCTTTAGACAATTTCTGGTACATTTCATTATCCAGAAGTCAGTCATAGGCTCCAACAATGTGTGTCCAGAAGATATGAACAAAAGGACACTTGGCAAGTGCGCATCATCTCTATCAATGATTAAAGCATTTTATCATCTTAAAAATCACTATTAGCCTGTTGTTTTACCAAAGCCATCCTTCATATCCCGGTACCATAAAACAAAATGCTGGCTTTGTTCCATTCACTAATTAATGTTTTTTCATCACTATTTATTCAGCACATACAATATGCTTAGAACTGTTAAGGCACTTAGAAAACAAAGATAAGGCATCCAGGCACACCTCAGAAATACTGCAGTTTGTGTCCAATATTATTACAGCAAAGTGATTATTGCAATAAACTGAGTCCAGGAGGAGTTTGCTTTATCAGTGCAGATAAAAGCTATGTTTGCACCATACTATAGTCTAATGAACATGCAGTATCATTGTGTCTAAAAAGACAATGTGTATACCTTAGTTTAAATGGAATTTATTGCTAAAAATATTGATGATCATCTGAGTCTTTGTTGAGAGGCAATCTTTTGCTGTGTGTGGGTCTTGCTCTGATGTTCCTGCCTGCTGATTGATCTCAGGGTGGTAGTGCTGAAGGTTCATGTGACTGTGTCAACTTCTTAAAATATAATAACATTGAAGGTTATTGCACCAACTGCCTCTTCCTTTCACAAAAGATTTCTCTGTAACTTGCAATGCTCTTTGGTAGCATTTTGGCCACAGTCAAACTTCTTTCAAAATTGGAGTCAGTCTTCAAACCCTGTCCAGCTCTTGGTTTATCAACTAACTTTATGTAATATTTTAAATCCTTTGTTGTTATTTCAACAGTATTCACAGGACTGTCACCAGGAAATTTCATCTCAAGAAACTAACTTTTCTGTTCATCTATAAAAACCAACTCTTCTTGCATTCATCTTTGTCATGAGATAGCTGCATTTCACTCACATCTTCAGGCTCCACTTCTAATTCTAGTCTTCTTGCTATTTTTACCACATCTGCAGTTACTTTCCCTTGAGCCCTTCAAAGTCATCCCTGAAAGTTGGAATCAATTTCTTCCAAAGTCCTATTAATGTTGATCTTTTGGCCTCCTCCTGTGGATCAAAACTTAAATCACATACAGAATGATAAATCCTTTCCAGAAAGTTTTGAATTTCTTTGCTTAGATCCATCAGATGATTCACTAGGGCAACTACAGTTTTACAATATGTACTTCTTAAATAAGACTTGAAAGTCAAAATTATTCTTTGATCCACAGGATGCAGAATATATGTTGTATTATTAGGAATAGAGCCAATATTAATCTCATTTTACATCTCCATCAAAACTCTTATGTGACCAGGGGCATTGTCAATAAGCTATAATATTGAGACATGAATATTTTCTTTTTTGAACATAGTTCTCAACAGTAGGCTTAAAATATTGAGCAAATCATAATATAAACAGATGTGTTGTCAAGATTTAGTATAATTCTTAAAGACTCCAATATTTTTTGAATGCTGAATTAATTTTGATTTTAACTTATAGTCTCCAGTTTAATCTCTAAAAGAGAATTAGGCTGTCCTTTGTAACTTTGAACCCAGGCATTCATTTTCCTTCTTTAGCCATAAAAAGAATAAATAGCATCTTATTCCAAGGTACCGTAAGTCCCACCACCTGCCTCCCGAGCTCAAGGTCTCAAGTTCGATCCCTGATACAAAAAAAATAAATAAAAATAAAAATAAAAATAAAATACTGTAAGTCTGTTTTATCTACACTGGAAATTTGTTGTTTAGTATAGTCCCTTTCATTAATGATCTTAGATCTTCTAGATACTGTACCTTGCTATAGCTTCTTCATTAGAACCTGCTACTTTGTCCTATACTTTTATGTTAAGGAAATGGCTTCTTTCTTTCTTTAAGTCTCAGGAATTCATCTGTGGTTGCTTCAGACTTTTCTTCAGCAGCTTCTTCATGCGTCTCAAGCTTTATAAAATGGAAGTGAGCCCTGGCATTGTTCTGGATTAGGCTTTGACTTAATGGAAAGTTATGGCTGCTTTGCTCTTCTATTTGGATCACTAAAATTTTTTCCATATCATCATTAAGATTGTTTCATTTTACTGTCCTTTATATGTTCACTAAATAGCAATGTTAATTTCTTTCAACAACTTCTCCTGTGCATTTCAACTTGGCTAGCTCTTGGATACCAGAGACCCAGCTTTCACCCTATCTTGGCTTTTGATATTCCATTATCACTGAATTCCTTATTTCTAGCTTTTGATTTAAAGTGAGAGTCCTGAGACTCTTCCTTTTACTTGAAGGCCATTGTAGGGTGGTGGATTGGCTTAATTTGTATAATGTTATTCTCTTAGTTAATGTTCTCTTTGCTAAGACAAAATACCTGACACCCACAAGTTAAAGGAGCAAAGGTTTATTTTGGCTCACAGTGAGTTTCAGTCCATCGTTGGCTGGCTCCAAGACAGGGTAGAATGGCAGAGGCAGAGGGACATCACAGAGGAGAAACAATCCATGGTGTGGCAGACAGGAGTCAGGAAACAGCCTTCCTTCTTCGTTGCCCTTTTTATTCCATCCAGGCTACAAGCTTGATTGGTATCACTCACACCCAGAGTGGGACTTTTATTATCCACACCCAGAATTATGATAAACCAATTGATTTATCACATAGTTTTAATTCATATTCACACACCCTAGATCCAGCCACCTCCCAAAAGCCAACCTATGAGCACATGAGGCTTTGGGGGAACACCTATGTGCAAACCATAACAGTTGTGTTTCTGCGAATTGGAAGACACAAGGAGTTGGTGATTGAGGGAGAATGGCTGATAAATGGAGCTGTTGGACCACAAACAGCATTTATTGTTCACCATATTGTATAGTTGTGATTCCTAGTGTCCTAAAACAATTTCAATTGCAACATTGAAGATCACTGATCACAGATCACTGAAACAGACATAATAGTGCAAATTTGAAATATTGAAAGAATTGCCAGACACATACATATAAATTGAGCACATACTGTGAAAAGAGTGGTGTACATAGATTTGTTTAACCTAGGCTTGTTGCAATTCTCCAAATTGTGTTTTAAAAATGCAGTAACCCTAACAAGCAATAAAACAAGATGTGGCAATATTGGAGACAAATATATAGTCACAATTAAATGTAAGAGCTATTTTTTATTCAAAATACTAGATGAATATGAAGAAAGGCAGTGTTTAACTATGCACATGACAGTCAGAAAAGTTCAGATTTTTAATTCCTAGAGTCAAGGTTGAACATATATTTTGTCTTAAGATTTAAAGGTTTGCTAGCGAGAGAAGGAATAATAGATTTCTGAGTGAAAATAACTGTGGCATAGTCAGATACTAAACAATAAATCAAGTTACATTTGAGTTATATCTAAATGGATCAAGTTCCTGACTATGCAGTTATAAACTGGATGTGCTTAAAAGCAAATCCATGCATCTATGGATAATCACCCTATAAACCTGGTTACCTTGATAAGAGTGTATAGACATATATTTGAGGTTGGTTTTTGTTGTTCTTGTTGCTTGGGACTCACACCTAGGGCCTTGGACAAGTAAGACAAACAAGTACTCTATCCCTCTATACTGCTGTTTTTACAGGGTCAGTAATTAGTAGAGACCTAGTTTTTAAAGTTAATTTTCTAGACTTTCTTTCCTTCTAATTTATATTTTTTCTTTTTATTTTGTTAAATAATAATAGAAAATGGAGCAATGCTTGTTTCTTTATAGGGAAAAGAGTAGAACTGGGCTTTCTGAATTTATTTTTTTATTACCTGTTATTATTTTGGTGGTATCTTTGGTGGTACTTTTATGTTTGCTTTAACATGGATGAAAAGCCCCTTGAATTGCATCTTTCTTTTGGAAACTGTCTTTGAGCTTGGTTGTAATTTGTGGCTTTGGCTTTAATACTGGAAAAATTATTTGCTTTGAAAATTGAAATTTTATTAAACAAATCACAGCTTATTAGGATTTTTTTAGATCCTAGGTTTTTTTTGTTCATTCGTTTTTATTTCTAATGAAATTCATTCCTCTCAGTTCATAACATTTTACCATTATAAATAAAAATTATTATCTTAGTGCAAGATTTTATTTAGCAGAACTGGGTGGTTGTATTAGTCAGCATATATACTGAAACACAATAGCTAACACCCACAAACTAAGGGAGGAAAAGTTTAATCGGGCTCATGGTTTTAGTAGACTCAGTTCATGCCTCCAAGGCAGAGACATTGTAGTGAAAGGCCATTGTGGAGCAAAGATTCTTACTGCATGGCAGCTGGGAAACAGAGTGGGAAATGTGCCAGCAAGAAAGAGCTGAGGGACCAGGTGTAATAACCCAGGTCACACCTCAGTGACTGACCTGGTCACGCCTAGAGGTGTGCTGCATCAATTCCCTGGGTGGACCTCAAGGCAATCAAGTCCATGTAATTAAGATTAACCACCACAGGGTTAATTTGAATGTTATTTTTTTCATTCCAATCCTTAGAAGTCTATTATTTGAATTCATCAGATTAAGAGAGCTCAGAGTTTGCAAGTGATCAAAAAGTTACTTGTATTTTTTTTAAAAATTGGTAATTTAAATACTATTTCTAAAACATATCAGATCATATCTCAGAGAGATGTGAGTCTTGAAGAAGTGAAAACTAGACAATTTGAAGAATGTGTAACCAACAATATGGAAATTAATTATGTTGTGATGGTTTTTGGTTTATCAAAGTCAGAAATGCCAAGGAAATTATGAATATAAATATATTCATATATGTATTTTTATTGGTAAAATTTTGTTTCCTTATGTAATTTGGAATATGATGCTAGATTTAATTTTTATTTATTTGTTATAGAGTTCTAAAATATATCTACTTTCTCATTTATTTTTTGTAAGGATTAAGTTAATTATGTGGACTATTTGGATCAGGGTGGATGTTTATGATTATTATCAGGCAATCAAAATATATTTATTGAGCAAGTGAATCATTAGGTAATTTATCTACATTGAATTATGTTACTAGGTGTTTATAATTGGCCCTATTATTTATTTATCTATTTATTTATTTTTGTACTGGGAATTTAACTCAGGACCTTGTGCTTACAAGGCAGGTGTGGTGCCACTGAACTAAATTCCCAGCCCTTGACCCTATTAATTTATCCAGTATCATTGTGTATAATGCTGTTCCAGATTATATAAGATCTACCCAGAAGAATAGAGGCATGTCTGCCTGAAAAAGATGTATAAACCATATCGAATCAAAGAGGAAGTTACTTATCGAATGGAGTTTTAATTTTAGGCTATGTGCCTCCTAGTATCTTCAGATTGTTCTAATTTCACACTCTTTGGGCTACTGCTTTCAGTTAAGTAATTTTATTTTGAAAATACCTGTTAAATCTTAGATACCAATTAGAAATTGTAGCAACTGAAACTATCATGGTCTATTTTCACAACATACAGATCAGTTTATTGTACCAGTCAGTATCCTCACAAATTTCTGCAGATAAAATATAACAATCATCCTATTTTGATCAGAAATGAGCAAACTAGAAAAAGTGCTTGGCAATCTGAAGAAAAATTGAAGTCTTGCCATGTAATAGAAGTCTTGATTTTATTTATTTATTTCATAGTACAGTTTAATATTCATGTTGACTTGTGGATCAATTCTAATTATCTCCAGAGCCCTTGTGGGCCATATCCTGTAGGTTGGGTATCACTGCAGAGTTGGGCACTACGATGGCAAATGGGAGCAGAAATTTACGTTCAGTTGATAACTATATGGCTTAAGAAATAAAACAACCCAGGATGTCTGAGGAATAACAGCTATAATGATGTCCTCAAACTACATAGAAGGGGAACTGAATATGTTCAAACTTTGATCTCTGCAGGAATATTTTTCTCTACTCTTCATTTCCACAAATATACTTACCATGCACCCTGCTTCAACTTTCTGGAACCACTGTACTTTAAAAGCTGTGCACTTTGCTCCTCTTGAGGCTTTTGCTGGAATCTCTCTCTCTGTTTTTATGTGCTACCATTTCCCTCTGCTGCTGCATTTTCCTAATTGCAGCCTAAACACTGTCCTGTGTTCAGTCTCTCTGTGTCCTGTCTGAGTTAGATCACACTTCCACATATATACAGACCAATCTTACTTTCTTTTACAAGAAGTTGCAATAATTGAAAGAACTAGATCCTTAAAATAAGTTGTCAAATGAGTAAAAGATTATCCAATTCAATTTGCTAGAGTTGTGGATTTTGAGGGTAGTTCCTCCTCTTTGGAGATTTTTAATAATACACTGACATTATTCATTTTTGATTTCTTTAAAAAATATTAAGGTCAGGATGGGGATTTAGCTCAGTGGTGCTACCACCTGCCTTGCAAGCACAAGGTCATGAGTTCAATCCCCGGTACCAAAAAAAAAGAAAAAAAATTAAGGTCAATGTTTATATGAACAATGGAAAAAACTTTCCAATCTAATTTATATTAAATTATG
>NW_004624917.1:559497-605858 GCF_000247695.1 Heterocephalus glaber
CTAGATCACTGATTCCATTCAGATAAAAATAAAAATTGCAGAAAACAAAACGGAATCCTTCCCAGAGAAGGAGAAATACCAATAGGATATGAAAGAACTATAATAATCATTATTGGACTATGAAGAATAAGACTGATTTAGTTAAGATGTACTTTGATGGTGGAGGGGCAAAAGGAAGTTTCTTTCCATTTTCTGAAAGTTTAACAATTTGAGTCTGTTCAACAAACTGACAGTAGTCCAATGAACAGGAGAAAAGGCATACAAATGTATTAATGTGCAAGATCATAGTTGTACAAAGCATGGAAGTCAAGGAAGGGCCCAATGGTTGAAACTTAAGTGCCCTCTTCATGAAGGAGAGGATACGGGATAATTCTGTGGGAAAAATAAATGGCTTTTAGGGGAAATGAGTGAATATGAAGTGCACACAGTGGCTCATACAAACCTTGTCTGGGCTCAGGGTGTGTCTTTGACTTTCAGTCTTCCTTGTGAGTTAATCTTCCACAGGATCTGGCCTTTATGTAGACAGGAACTTCAGGGGAAGCCCCTGGTTTGGGGAGAAGGATGTCCAGAGAATGGGCTGAGAAAAGTCCTTGATTCTGGAACTGCTTTTTAAAAGAGTTCAAAGTACTCTAAACTCTGCAGTATCATTTTCTTAGCCTTAATAACAAGAATGCTAATCTTTTTTTCAGGACATAATTATTCAGCATCTGTGTACTCATAGCTTATTAAATGGGAATCCATTTCTGCAAGTCTAGATATTGGCAACCTGAAATTTTGTAAGGTTTCAGCTGACATGGCTACAAGGAAATTTGCAACCATCCCGTTATATGTAAAAAATAATATAAGGGCAATACCTGGTGCTTTTTGCTTCCTCTGGAATTCTAGAATAAGATAGATTCAGTGCAGCAGAAGAGAAATCATAAATTCTGCATTGTAGAAATTCAAAACACATTAGTGAAAACAAATAGAACTCAAAGGAAAACAAGTGGAGGATGAATAAATAAAAACAGGATTGTACTGAAAGCATAATGTAGCTACTGATAGAAAAGTGACTTATTAAAATGGCAAAAATATTAAACAGGATCATCCTGCTTTAAAGATTTAAAATGCAGTACAGATCAAATGCAAATGAAGACTGAATGTTCACTTATGTTACCTTTTGCCTAAAGTTTTGTGGCTGTGAAACCTTCCTCTTTGCCTGACCTGTGCAAACCAGTATGTCATCCTATACAGGATGACATATAAAACTATACAGTTTTATAAAAACATAATTTTCAGGCTAAGTCACTCACTTAAATGTCAGTGATAATATAAAATCTGGCGACAGAAATTTGAACATTCTGAGTGTAACACTAATGCATTACTAATATAAGGGTCTTCGAATAACCATAACAAAACTTGTACATTCCAAATTACTACACAAAAATAAGAAAAAAATTTCTGTATTCTACAACCTCTGAGTTTGCAATGTCTTTATTCCAAGAAACTGAAATTATAATGATGATATTCCTTAAATCTTCAAAACACCCAAGAAGCAATTTTTAAAAATTGTTTTACTTCTGCACAAACTTTAAAAGAAAGGCCAAAACTCTTTCTCCTAAACTTGTAGAGGAAGTAAATATTCTGGCAAGAAAATAAGGAGCTGTAGGGCTCCTGCCAATAGACACAGCTGCCACTGCTTCCTCCCCTCTCTTTATTTTGTTAGTGAGAGAACTATAATGGGAAAATATTTTAGATTTCTATTTGTTGTTTTATTTTTCTTCCTTTTATTATCCATTGCTTTAAACATGTACCTGTTTTTGAGCTCCAAATCCTATTACTATGCCAACCTCTGTCTCACCTTTAAATTTCACTATGATTTACTCAAAATATTTATTGTCTCCACTTGGATGATTGAGAGATTGTGTGTGTGTGTGTGTGTGTGTGTGTGTGTGTGTGTGTTTTGGAGGGAATCTTAACCTTTTAGATTATTACTGTTTGATTGATCTTTTTATATCTATTGCCCAGCATAATACCTAACACACAAAAATGACTCAATAAATATTTGTTGAATAAATTATGAAATGAAGTTACATCACTGATAAACCTTAAACCAGAGAATACAAGAAGACAGTTATACTTTTTGAAGGCCAAATTGAATTTTTTATTGTTGTTTATTTCTTGTCAAGTTGATCTATCTATTTGTGACAATGGGGTATTGAGGTCCTCCACTACTATTGTATTAGTGCTTATTTGATTTTTCATGTCCATTAATGTTTGTTTTATATAGTTGGGTGCAATCATATATTTATGATTGTCATCAGTTCCTCTTGGATTGTTCCCTTTACAGGGATATAGCTTTGGAGATCTAGAAAAATATTCCTTAATGTAATAAATGTATAAACAATAGCTTTCATGGTGGCAGAGATTCAAAGGCAGACTTTACTAAGATGTCACTGAGGCTTCTACTTAACTAGAGTCCAAAACTGTGAGGTTTGAGAATTTGCTTTTACTTCTATTACCAACTGAGGCCTGCACAAACCTTCCCTTCAGTAGGTGCTTAATAAGTATTTGTTGATTGACGAGACTTGGATTTGATGTAATGCAATGTTTTGAAAGAGAATAATTTAAAACATTATCACAAATTATTGAATCCTTTTCCTTTAGATTTCAGTTTTTACTAATCCATGTCTCTTTTCTACAATTTTATAAGACAGGAGATATTTACTCACTCTTGTCCTATTGAGAATTTAATTAATATTTGACACAAATAGAAATAAAAAGGTATAAAGCTTCCTATGTGTCTCAAGACCATTCTGTCAATATAAACCTGAAGCTTCATATGCCAAGGACATCAGGATACAGGAATTATGTAATGTCCCCAATATCTGTTCTATTGAGGAAGCTTTTAAAATGAATGTCATAACCCAGAGCACTTAGGATTAAATATTATGGTGACATTTTCTTGCAGAACCATTCAGCAGCAACTCATTACCTTTGGAAGAAATCAAATGTTAAATCTATGACCTTATGGTCCTACAGCCTGACTAAACATCTCTGCCTACTCATCTTTCAAATGATCCTATGTGAGAATGCTCTCCATAAACGTTTTCATGTTTTTCTAATTTGACCTTTGTTTCCTACTTTGTGATTTCACTGTTTCTGCTTCCTCTTACTCATATGGATCTGCTTGTAGGGGTTTTTGGTGACTAACTACTTAACTAGCTTATTCTCAGATACTCACTGAATATCTTTAATGTGTAAGGCATCATGGTATGCAATGTATAATATTAAAAAAAGGAATGAGGGGCCGGAGATTTAGCTCAGTGTTTCTGCCGCCTGCCTTGCAAGCACAAGGACCTGAGTTTGATCCCCAGTACCAAAAGAAAAAAAAAAGCTAAAAGACGGAATGAGACAGCTTGATAATTTAAAAATTCCTCACTGAATATGTATTCTTACACTCCTCCTACAAAATGTCTGGATATGCTAGCTATTTGGAAAGCATATATGGAATAAATGAATAAGCAGTTAAATATTACCATCTACTTACCTTTGTGTGATTATTTTGTTGTGTATTCTAAGAAAATGAAACAACTTTCTTGGTCTTAGAAGAGCATACAGTAAACACAGATGTCTCCATGGTTAAATTGCATGAATGTTCATTGAGATCCCTTTGTATGTGTTTCAAAACTAAATGCTTGTGTTTTAGAGACTTATTTTTGCCCTTTTTATTAGTATATGTTTGTGATACATGATAAATACATTCATCACATGGAGTTGGTACACATACATATCACACACTAGTTGAATTTTTAAAAATGAATCAGTTTATTTAAAAGAAAATTCTCTCATTTCTAGGAATAAGGGCCTAAATTACTTATGTATAAATGGATCCTTAATTTAAGTACTGATACTGTGATCTACAGGCAGCAATTCTTGCCTTTTATGTAAAATGCAGAGTGCTACAGATTCCATCTGCTCTCTCAGGAGGAAGGTGCCTTTCTTAACCTGAACAGTAGCTCATAGGAGTTACAAAATCATCAGTCTCATTCTCCTCATGTGCATGGGTCTCTTGTCAGAAGACATTAAGAATCTCTATGTACATTGGGGTGGGAGAAGCTGAATCAATGCCTGCTTTTTTATGTGCAGGACACACAGATACCATGCTCAGTGGGGCAGCTGCTAACATCCTGAGCCTTTGCAGATGGATAAGAGCAAGTAGCTTAGCATGCAGCCTCAGAAGGTGGATGATAGCAGCATGAATGAAGCCTTTGTACTGGACATGGGAGCTCTGCAGAGAAATATCAGCAAACGGGATATTGCAACTCAGGAGGGCTGCCAAGGCTGCCAAGGCTGCCAAGTGCAAACTAAGTGAGCCCTTCCATCCAGCACTGCTTCTTCCTGGGTCTTCTCCCTTTGCGGGTGTCTGTGAAAGCAAAAGAGAAAGAAGTTTGAGTGTTTTGATCATTGTGTCTTCTGGCATGGTAATTTTTTTCTGCTGTCAAAGAGTTATTAAATCCTACATTGGATTTTTTTATATGATTCACAGAGATGATTTCACAGCATACCTTCCTTTGTCATAGTTTAGCAATCTGAGATCAATTTGAATTGCAGTTGGGCAACAAGCAAAGTTAAAAGCACATTCATCAGGTCATTGTAGTCTATAGGGAATGGGAATGGGGACATTACCAGAACCCTTGCAGTGGCTCTGGTCCTGGTCTCCTGTGAGCCACTACAACACAATGCTGATAAGAATAAAGACAAGAAATGAGACTTAGAGAAGAAGCTGGGTTTTCGGGCTAATCAGTGCTGCTCTGGTAACAAAGACAAAGGCACCCCAGCTTGCTAGTATTTATTGGGTTCAAAGGGAGTATCAGATGACTCAGAGAGTGGCAATAATCCTAAATTGACAAGGATCTTATAATTGGAGGAACTATCATATGTCTCGGAGGGTGGCAGTAATCCTATAACAATGAGAGGATCTTAGGATTTTAGCTTGATGAGGAGCTTAAGTTGATTAGGACAGTGAGATGAGTAAAATGTTCTTACAGCAGTAGGTGGGATGAGTTAAACTGATAAAGAATCTGTCCCTCCCCAGGTGAAACCTTTCTCTTTTTGTATTAGTTTTCTGTTCTCAAAGAACTAGGATGTCTTCATGTGAAGTAATTTTGGCCTTGAGCATCACAGCATCATGGGACTATTGAGCCCTCACACAGCCCTCATCATAATTTAATTGTGAAATGATTTTTTCCCCAAAGTTATGTACAATGGCTCCTGACAGTAGTCCAAAAAGAGTATCTCATATAAAAGGTAGAAACCTTCCAGGTATTAATCAAAGCAGTATATCAAAATGCCTTTTTTCCTTATGAAATGGTCAAATAAATTAGATATGAACATAGAGAACATCCACTTTTTACCCAGACTAAAAGTCATACACAATACTGTATAGACAAAACTTTTAAGAGGCAGGCTATTAAGGGTGTTTTTTTGTTTTTGGTACTGGGGTTCAAACTTGAGACCTATCACTTTCCAAGCAGGCAGCAGAACCACTGAATTAAATCCCCAGAAGACTATTAAATTTTGTTTACCTTCTCAGTTTTAGTTGGTTAAAGGTGTTGTCTCAGAATACTTTTGTGTCCACATATTTACTTAGAAATTGTCTCTATGAGTGGTAGAAATACTCTAACCTTCACTTAACACACTATAATAATTCTTGAACTTTAGGATGCCTATATATTCCCTGAGAAGTTTGATTAAAATGCAGATACCTGGGCTACTTCCCAGAAACCCTAATTATTCTTTGGAGTTGTTCAGGAATCGAATTTATTCAACTGTTCTTAATGCAGATATTACAGATATTATATCACATAAAGACTTTCTGGTTCTTTGAGAACTGAATACTAATACAAAAAGAGAAAGTTTTCACCTGGGGAGGGACAAATTATCAGTTTAACTCATCCCACCATATTTGGGAATATATAGATGAGAGTTAAATAGCGTTTGACAAAACAGTAACTCCTTTGTCCATTGATTGTATCAGTAATTTTTAGAATTACTAATAATTCAAGAAGTCACATTGCTTGATCACTCATTACTTTTTCCATTTTCCTTTAGCATTTCAATTTTTTAAATTTCAAGCAAAATAACTTGTTCTATGAGGAATAATGTTTAGATCATCAGGAACTTTCTGTATTTTCTCAGATTTCAAGATGAACCTAACCATACATACACACACTCCTAAAATGTGGGACAAAATCCATGTGGAACTTCCTATTTATTCTACCACCTAAAAGTGATGGTTACATTTGAATAAGCATGGCTTACCAGTTATAGTTTCTGTGTGACACCAAAGCTTTAAATTACTCTGAAAAAAATGTGCTACAAATATCACAAATGGGGTTCCATGATTTTGAAATTCTTCTACATGCATTACATCATTTAAAAGATAAGAATAATTCTAAATCTAATTTCTAAAAGGTGAGAGGTTGTGCTGCAAAATGTGAGCTATGCTGTTCACACTCAACTGATATCCATATCTTCAAAAAATCTTGTCTCCCTAGTATCTTCTGAGTCATTAAATTTCACATTATGGGGATACTATATTTTTGAAATGTTTGGAAATATTTTGTGTTTTTTCTCTCCCCCCTTTCCACTTCTTCCTCTTCCTCTTCTCTCCTTCTTCCTCTTGCTCTCCCTATCCTTCTCCTCCCCCTTTTTTCCCTCTCTTCCTTCTTCCTCTTCAATAAGGTTGCACTATGTAGCCCAGCTGCTGGTTCCAAATTCCTAATCTTCCTATCTCAGCCTCCCGAGTACTAAGATTTCAGGCATGCACTACCACACCCAGTTCCTTCTCTTTTCAGATATACTTCACATATAATCATGTGGCACGCTGTTGCAGGATCTAAGATTTTGTAGTCTGAAGACCATTGCAACTCTACCTGTTGATTCTATTGTAGCAAAGAAAGGATAATGCTTGTAATTATTTTCAGAATATAAGGTATTTTTCTCAGTTATGTACTCTATTTCTTGGCTCAGAGACTACATTCTTCAGACATTTTTACTAAATATTTTTGAACATAGCAGTGAGCTGTTCAAATATGGTTTATAACATTGCTAGACAAAAAGGTTAAACAAATAAAAGTGGAGGATAGAATTTAGAAAGGTCACTGTAACACTGAAAAAGAATCTAAAAGATGCTGTGATTTGGGTGGAAAGGGTTATGTCATCTATGTTTAAATCGCATTTACTAATCTAAAGATCAACTGGAGAGATGTAATGTTTACATGAAAGTGCTTAATGGATTTAGTCTTTAAATGTTTAGTATCCCCTTTCAAATGGAGTGATATTTTTAAAATTCAAAACTAATTTTGCTCCCAGGAAATTTAGTTTCTTCATTTCATTATTCCATGAACATATGTTATAAGACTTTTGCATGCACCTTATTTAGTCTGCACAATGGTCTTTTGAAGTAGGAAATCAAATCTGCAGCTTTACAGAGCAGCTGATCTCTCAGGAAGATTGAGATCAAGCAGCAGAGGCAGAATTTCATATTCATTCTGAGAATAAAACTCCCCTCAGTTTTAAATTGTAGAGTAGGAAGTACTGGCATCTTTCACCTGGGATAAACTGTGCTTAGCTGTAATAAGATTCTTCTGATTATTTCCTGGAAATAGAAACTTTTCTTCAAAATCAGAGCAGAGTAGTGAGGATGAGGAACACAGGTGAAATTTCAGGTTAATTACTGTTTTCAAAGGACCTTTCATGAGCTGGATTGAAGATTGAGGTATACACTTATTTTTATCACCAAAACGGCTTTATTTTTGTCACCGACACATACGTGACACTTCAATTTTGTTATTTTGTTTGCTTTCTCAAATATTAAGTATGCATTAAAAATGTTTACATTTAAGAAATGTGACACATGAAAGTCCTCTCTGTAAACATAATCCTTTTCCAATATATTTTCCTTTGTTTCATACATAAATAACTTAATCTACAAAATCATAAATAAAACCCTCAACCCTTAAGGCCCAAAAATATACACAAAATTTGGAGTTTGAGAGAAGTGTTTTCTTTGATTTTATAAATAACAGCCAGTACTTGCCATGTTTATTATCAGTCAAACCCTTATCACAAGTTCTGTCTTTTAACTCATTCCGCAAAAAGACTTTTCAGTTTAATTGGTAAAGATGCCATACATTTGAAAAATTGAAATAGCCAAAAGCCAACATTTATTTTTTATATGTCAGAGAAGCTGGCTATTTAAATATTGCTAAATCTTATTAAAATCATTCAGGTAGCTGAACAAAAAGAAATGCTACTGAAAAGTAAATTCTTGCACCATCATTTAAATGGCATCTAACAAAACTTAAAATTTAAGAAACAGTAAAATCTGATTAAATCCTTATTAATTTTGCAAAAAAAAAATTCACTGAGATTCTGTTACAGCAACAGAACCAATTCTATCCTAAATTTTCTAAAATTTATTCTTGAATTATCTCTTTGATGAGTTAAAACTTCAAGAGTAAAAATGAAGACAAATAAGGATTTTAGAAAACCATACTTACAATTCCTGATTCACATTTAATTGGTTTTTGTTTAATGACTGCAAATCCTTACTTCTTTAGAAAATACAATATTTGTTGAAACATACCAGCTACCTACTGATTTATTAAATAACCACCCAAGATTACTAGGTAAGCATTCCAGTTACTTTTTTTTTTTTTCCTTTTGGTACCAGGGATTGAACTCAGGTCCTTGTGCTTGCGAGGCAGGTGGCGGAAACACTGAGATAAATCCCTGGACCTCCAGTTATTTTTATGTAATAAAAGTAAAAAGGAATTTTGCATGTTGGCTACATTTCCTTGTATAAATTATTTTGTAGGCTTTTATAGGATATAAAACTTAGAAAAAATTATCAATATTCCTCAATAGTCCTAAATATTCTCAATATTTAAATGATTTAAACTAAAAATAATACTAAGCTAAACACTGTCAGTACTTTTTAAATTTTAGTTTCTAGAAGTTTTATTTTTTATTCAATACAAAATGATTGGCTCACACTATTAACTTCCCAAAACTCTTCAAAGACTAACTGTTCTTTGTTAAAGAGCAGATTACAAGAAATGTTCTCTATGGTCTTATTTTAAAAACAAGATTCTGGTAAACCTAAGAAATCTAAATCAAAATTCACAAATGGTGGCTAAAATCCTGTCAACTTTCAGCCTAGTACAACATAAATCCACAGTTGTTATGCATAAACAATTCAAAATTAAAGTTTATAATGGAAATGTCAACAAGTCATAACTGCTGCACATCCCTGCTGATGGGTTCCACTGTACTTCAACCAGGCACAGCACAAGCTGCCAGACAGACTGCTTAGAAAATTAAAGCTATCAGAGCTCTAAATAAGGAATACATAACTATGAACACAGCAATGCCAAAGCATTAGAGCCATTTTTAAAAAATGAGTAAGTTGTGATGTAAACACACCTGATAGTTCTCTCTGTAAGCCATTTTCCATTGATTTATGAAGCTATGGTTTTATAATTCTTTTTAAAAGGAAAAATTTATGTATGCTGCTGCATGGAGTAATTTTACTTTACATTTTTGGCTATAATGCAATCTTCAAATCTTCTTGCAGAGCTTGACATATCTCATCAAGATTTCTCCAGAAAGTCAGCTTGTCGTATTTTCAGCAGCCTTTAGTGCTTCAGTAGCCTTTCAAGCTCCTTAGTGACCGACGATAAAGCTTCTGGGTTAATGCCTTGTTCACAAAGTCGTACACAAATAGACAGAGTTTCCATATCTAAGACAGCATTCAAAATCTTTGAAATCTCAATCAGAACGTCTGTGCTCTCCCTCACCGCGCTGAGGTTCACCCCCGCCTCGCCCGCTGCGCCCGCGGCCCCGGCGCCAGTGCCGCTCCCCATGGCGCACGCCAAGGGAGGCGGGAGCCCCACACTTATTTCTATATCTATGTGCCAAAAAATGTTTTTTCTGTTTAAAATAGAGATGAAACCACTTGCTAATATATATGAGTATTCCTGAGATTGTATTTCTATTCGTATAAGATTACCATCAGTACAATGAAAAATTTGTTTTATTGGTCTTGATGGAACATGCTTTCATTATATAGAAGTACTAAATACCTTGTAAATAATTGTTAGTGACAAAATGCTTCCTAATATATTGTTGATGTACTTTTTTTTTTTGGTACCGGGGATCAAACTTGGGACCTTGCACTTGTGCGGCAGGAGGCAGAACCACTGAGCTAAATCCCCGGCCCTGTTGATTCACTTTTGACTAATTTATTTGGGCTGCTTTGCACCAGAACAAAAGAGCTAGAAGGTGTCTGTGTAGCATAGAAATGCATATCAAGGTATGGTCCAGATATCTCAAGTGGGAATCCTAGAATTGTCTAAAGGAAAGAGGGACAGAGAAAGGGAAAGAGAAACATGGAATGAAGGAAGGAGAAAGAAGGAAGAGAATCTGTTATACTGTATTATCTTATTGTGAAGTATTGTTTTAATACATAATTATAGGATTTACTAAAGGGTGGTGGAAAAAACAAAAAGCCGAATTCTCTTGGACATTAATTCAGTGCCAATATATGCTACTGATTTCCCAACTAGTAAAGGCCAGTCAGCTCCAATGGGCTATGAGGTGCAGCATCCAGTGGCAGTCCCTGGCATCTCTCTTGGCCTGGAAATATTGGAAGACACAGGGCTCCAGAAGGCCGGGGAGTTCCAGCAGCTGGCCAGCACAGCTTGGCCCCCCGGATAGGAATATGTCCCAGGTTCTTGCTTCTGGTCATCCTCTTATTTCAGCCATTGAGAAGAGATGAGTCTGCCTTGTAACTGGAACTTCTTTGTCAGACTTTTTCTTATCCTTCTTTGATGCTTCATTTGCTGCAATGCTACCAGGTCCAGGGAGGTGAGGGGGCTGGCTGTCGTTTGCTGAACAGTCTATCCTCCAGAAATGAGAAGAGCCATTCCTTCTCATTAGCAAGAAGGAGCTTAGCTTCTCTACCCTGCTGCTGAGGGATGTGATCAGGGAATCACAACTGATGGAACACAGTTGACACAATAGAGCATATCACTAGTAGAAAATAAATGTGTGATCAAGATGGGAAAGATGCTTTTATACCCAAGCACCAAAAAGCCCATTCAATGAAATTAATTACATGCTGCCAGAGTGATGACTCGTGTCCTAATGAAACAGGCAATATTTTCAAGTGAAGGAAGAAATAACATATATATAACACAGAGAAGTTCAAAACAATGAAAAATTTTCCATTCTGATTAGAATTTTGCATTCTGATTAGAGTGGGAGTGTTCCAACTATAAAACAGAGACTTCCAGAAACACTCACTATTAACTGCTATCTAAATATGCTTTAAAATATTGATACTTACAACACCCTTTTTAAGAACGACGTTGATAACTCACAGTAATTCCGAACAATGACCAAAGCCTCAATGAGACAGTCTTTTAACTTGTAATCTTCATTTAAGGAAATTAAAGAGATCTCACTTCACTTATGACTAGTGCCTTGTAATATAGATGTGCCTCATTCGTTTTACATATATTCTTTATATATCTATTTTATATCTCTATAAATGGGTAGCTATTGTTATGAATTATATCTAGATGCCCCCCATGAGCCTCATGCACTCAGAGATTGGGCTTTTGGTAAGGTGATTGACTCACAGAGGTGTTATAGTTAATTGTACTGTGAGGAGGAGGAGTGTGGTAAAAAGAGGCAGGTTACGGGGGGGCGTGACCTTGTGGGGCGACCCTCTTGAGTTCCTCCCTTAGCTCTCTGCTTCTTGGAGCAGGCCAACTATAGGCTGAAACTACTAAAAAACCAAAAAAAGTGAGCCAAAATAAATCTCTCCTTCTTTAGTATATGTGCTGCCGAAGTGAGCACAAATCTCTCCTTCTTTAATTTGTGAGTGCAAAGGGAGTCTCTTTCCCCTACCCCGGGCTTGAGGAGCCTATGGTCAACAATAATAAATTAACATTTTAAACAATCAACAAACTATTACCAGTAATTATATTAATAAGCAATTTTTAATATTAATAAACTAATATTTTATATGTAAGAGATTACTAATATTAATAAATTAATATTTTGAAAACAATTTCATAGTAAACATTTTACATGCCCAACCTCATGCAGCCCTTACAGTACTCTATGAAACCCGCATTCCTTTCACATTGCATGTGTACAGGCCAGAGGTTGAATAGCTTGCCCAAATTCACAAGCTGAAATGATTGGAGTAATATTCAGATAAGATCTACCTGGCTTCCCTTGTTCTATTTTGACTATGCTTTGGCACAAGTTCTCACATACTGTGATTGTTACCTGAGAAGGAAGTGTTAAATAACATCCTACACTGAGAAAATTCCTCAGCATTTTATTTTCAGTTTCCTAAAATCACCTGCTCTGCGTGGGCACAACTAATCCTTTCTTTAGACTTGCCCCACTTTTCCAGACTACACAGACAGTTAATGGGTAAATAGACCTAATGTTCCTAACACACTCCATCTAAATGAAGAATCTGAAGGACATGTTCCCATAATTGTTCTTTATTTTTCACTTCTATTTATCTGTTTCCTTTTCTCTCTGGTCAGTGCTACTTCCTCTTCACTCAATACCCAAACTGTAGCCACATCCCCTGATCATAAACTTGAATATCTGTGACAGAGTACTCAAATTATGTTGTTCTTTAGTAAATAAATTAGAACTATCTAAAATCTAATAATCACAGTTGCCATTAAACTGCACATGCTTTATAATCTGTAAATGTTTGCACACATAGTTGTCTAAATTAATCTTTAAAAGTTAGTTGGCATGGCCAACATTTTGACATGGTTTTCTTCTTGTTTTTTCTACCTTCCATTAAAGGAGCTCATCCAAATTATTGTGCATAATCCAGCAGGAAAATCAGAAAACAAAAGGCTAAGAAAATGCTCAAGTGTGCCTTGTTTTGTGTGTGACAAAACTTAGAAAGATATAACCAAGCTGTACACAACTGAATACTTTTTCATTTTGGTCCTATTTAGATAGTAATGATAATGTACATGATTGAAATAAAAAGCTAAACATTCCTCCTCAGATCATTTAGTTGATTTTCCTGAATCTTGAAGAATTTTTCTTCATTCTTCACTTTTTAAAAACCATGCTTCTCTTTCTTATCAGTCCAGCTTAGTGAAAGAAATAAAATAAAATTTTAAATTCCAGATTTGATATAATCTTGAGAGGTATATAATTGTTACCATCTCAGACGTCTCTAAGAATGATAAATTGTTCAAAAATCAATTCTAGTAAAAGTCATCTGTTGGTTACTTTTTGCAATGATATTCTAAATATTTCCTGTGATAATTTGACACATTTCCACTATGTTTTCTATAAGAATTTAAGGTTTTCTAGGTCCAAAGGGGTAGGGGAAGTGGGAGGGGAAGGGGAAAGGAAAGAAGGGAAAGGAAAAATTATGAGAAAAGGAAAAAATGGAAACAAAGTCTATGTGAATAGGGAAGGGTGGAGGGGGTGAAGGGAGCACAGGTAATTGGGAAAAAAAATGAAAACTAAGATATATCATCTACAGGTACAAGCACCCAATGATAAATGTAAATGTATTGTATACCTAAAATGTACCAATAAAAGAATTTAAGCAAAAAAAAAATTTAAGCTTTTCTAAGAATAAATGATTTATTCACTACGGAGTACTCAGTACACTGAAAAGAAAAATGTTTTATCTTAATGTATATTACCAGTAAACATTTTGGGCAGCCTTGGCAAAGTCTTAGGTTTCTTGAATATCAAGGTGGTAGATACATTCTCAAAGTCCATCATAATTAAAATAAATGGGATCTCATATTTTTCTTTAACACATCGGTGCAATATAAATAATCAATAGCATATTTTTCTCTTTTGGATATTTCTATGTTGAACACTACAGCATAAGTATTTTTCTTTCGTAAGTATTTTTCTTGCTTATCTTATGTTTTACACTTAATTCAACATAATTCTGCTATGCTCTTACATAATCCTTGAAAACATGGTTTGATCTTTTCTAGTTGAAACTCCACTTGGGTTCTAGTGAAGAAATCTCTTTTTAATGCCCTGAAATATGTTATTCTCAAGAATTTTCAATAAAAATTTATCGAGTTTCAAAATAATCAAATGACTTCAATCTTAAAGGATAGCACTGCTGCTCCTACCTCACAAGCGCAAACTCCCGAGTTCGATCTCCAGTACCAAAAAAACCCCCAAAATGTATAGCACCTTCAACCACAAGTTCTGCCTACCACGATCAGTTCCATACTTCCAGTACTGTATTTTACAGTGCTCTCAATTGATATGATTAATACTCTTTCAAGGTGAATAGCATACAAGTGCAAATCACTATTTCATTACACTAACTCAAGTATCTCTCCGTGTTTCTATTATCTGGGAGGTCCTGAAGAGCTAGCAAACTTTCACCTTTCTGACTCCTCATTTCTGTTGGCTTAGTCACAGACATGTTTGCCATAAAGATGATGAAGCTTCAATTGTGTAGCCCCACACTTTCATGAGGCTCTTCCAAGTCTTTAGATGACATTTCAGAAATTAGTTTTGGCAAACTAATTTTGGTCATTAGTTTTGGCAAACTAATTTTGGTCATTAGTTTTGGCAAAATTTGTCAAAACAAGATATTTTAATTAGACTGCTATGTAGATTTGTAACTTAATTTATGTTAGTGATTTTGTCTTCTTGTCTTTAAGGCTCTCCATTTTTTAAATATTTGATCTCATGAAACCTAGATTATTTTTTGGTGGTATCTTTTGTTGAATAATTAAATTAAAAAGTGAAGGCAAAAATTATTACATCACTATGTTTTAACATTAAAAATTAGTGTTTCTGGCAAAAATTTCCATCAGTCACCAACAGCAGGTACTACCATATCACCCTTGTGTGATAATGTCTGAGCTTTTAGAAAGCTTTTATACAAAGCTCTTATCTCTAAATGAATTTACCAGCAGTTCATTTAAATTTAATCTTCAAGTAAAATGTTGACATTGGAATAGAAGATTGTGCTATTTGTAGAAAGAGTGATTATTATTAAAGTCCATGGTGAAAGAGGAAAAGAAATCTGAACACACACAAACTGAGTGGCTTGCTCATGATCAAATGTGTGGACCCTATGTTGACTGGTGAAGGCCTAGGGTACAAAATCTATTCCTTACAATGTGGTGTTTACATGGCATTTGAATAAGTTAGAACTTATTCTATAGATAAGAAATATAAAACAAAGCACAATTAATAATGTTGTTGGCCTCAAATAATGAACATTTTCCCTTCTCCCTTCCATTTCTTTCCTTTCTCTCACTTTCTTTTTTGTTGTCCCTCCCCTCCCTTCCCTCCCTTCCCTTCCCTTCCCTCCCTTCCCTTCCCTCCCTTCCCCTCCCTCTCCCCTCCCTCCCTTTCCTCTCCTTTCTCTTCTTGATGCAGGTGTTTACTATTATCCAACTGCCGTAAAGATAAGCTTTTCAAAAAAATTTGAACTAAGCTGTTTCTAAACGTAAGACGAAAATGTGGTTTCTGGTTAGTCATCTCATGATAGCATCGTTCACAAGCTGTCTAGCAGGTAAGAAACATCCTTTCCATATTCTCCGTAAATTATGTCAACAGGTTCAATATGTTTTCCATTTCATTAGATCTGTTGAATGAAGTTAGATTTCATAATTTCTTTTGACATTTGAGTCACAAAAGTAAACAGATTTTATATGTTAAGCTTTGCCCTAATTTTTAAATTTTTTTACTTTCATTTAAAAATACACAAGATATACTGACCTTACATAGTAGTGCACCATTGAATTTTTAAAATTTGGATGGGAGGATCCCCAATGTAAGCCTTTGTCTATTCCTGGAAGTAAATGCTTCCAGTAGAACAGTCAATTTCAACTTAATATAATTGAATGTGGAGTTGGAAAAGATACACCACAGCTCACTATAATATATAGCATTTTCACTATCCAGATACCTAGACTAAAGTAACTTCAGTAAGTAATAGTAAAATGTGATAAAAAAGAAATTAAGAAGTAATGGATTTTAAACACATGTTCCATTTATTCTTCATATATTTAATTATTTGTAAGTTAGTATATTTTTAATTCTTCTTTTTTTTGGTACTGGGGATCAAACTCGGGACCTTGTGCTTGCAAGGCAGGCACTGGAACCACTGAGCTAAATCCCCAGCCCTAAGCTCAGTGGTTTCACTGCCTGCTGCACAAGCACAAGGACCCAAGTTCAATCCCCGGTACCAAAAAAAAAAAAAAGAATAAGTTATTTTTAATTCTTGCCATGCTTAAAAATTGATTCACAAAATTCCTGAAAATTAATAATCACTTCTTAAGGGTATTATGACTGGTTCCAACTCACTATTGAATCTTACAAATTTTTCGCTAGTTTAGTTAATATTAGGAAAGTCCTATTTAAATAACTTGCAATCTGTGTAGGCATAAGAAGAGTAATGAAACAATCTCCAGAGTCCTTTAGTTTAAGAAAAATATCATATTATATTTCTGTCTTTCAAAGACAAATACAAAACATTCAGAGAGAATTCCTTTAAGGGAAATTACATTATATTTTTATTTGAATATAGCATGTTTTCTAACAGTCAGTTTTTCTAATACCTTCATCAGCAACCTAACTCAGTAGGTACTCGTTAAACTGCTGTCCCATCCTGGCACTGCTGTCTCATCCTGTTGTACATCAGTCTCTGCTGACCCCTTTATGATGAGCCTGAGGAATACTCTATTAATTTCTTGTTTATTTTCAGAGAAATAAAAAGTAATATTTTATTTTGAGCAGTAAATTTTATTATGTTGAATCTAGTTTCCAAAACAGGATGATGTCATTAGTACATACATTTTATCAACCTTCATAAATATATATATATCAGCCACAATCATATACACATATATAAACATGAATAATATATGTGTGTATATATATATAATGTAAATATAATAATGAAAACTTTTGGCAAAGTTATTGTGGTAAAGTCTTATTTTTGTGAATGAGATGAAGCAAATGTATGATTAGTAAAAAAAATTCATAATAATTTTATTGACCTAAAACTTTAGGGCTCCAACTTTAAAATATAAATATCTGTGCAGATTTCAGCCTTAACAGTGAGGGGCCAATGCTACCATACTGATTAGCTTCTCAATTATTTGAGAAATATTTGAAACCACAACTCAAAGACTTGCTTCAGGATCACTTTTTTTCTTTTATTTTTAGAGTTTACCTGGCACAGAAGATATGGACATGGAGGTAAGTACCTGAAAGGGTACATCTTTGAAATATCTTAGATTAAATTTTATTTTATGCTTTAAGCTATTGCCTCTGTAAACTTGAAGGCAAATAATTAATGTTAGATCACAGAAATTTTGTGAAATTTTTTTTGAGAACATAAAACAACTTGTTCAATTACTGAAGTGGGATTGTAATCAGTGGAAAATACTCAATGTGGTCTGTATATTCCCTTCATGCTTTGTAACACGGCTGTGTGAGTAAATTTTGAAGTAATATTATAAATCATGTGACTATTTCACTTACTTTTGGAAGCTTTTCTTCCTACGAGAGAACTAAAGTGAGTTAAATTGGAACCTTAAGATTTAGTTCAGCTAGGAATGTACAAATGTTACAAAATTTATTATTTGAGATGTTTTGACTATCATGAACAATCCTGCTAATTGACAGTCTACTTTGACTACTGAACATTTCTTGCAGAAATTGAGGCAGCAAAGTATACTGAAAAAACTACATAGTCTAGAATAAGACCAGCTTATATTTGCATCTTCACCCTGGTAATTCAGTAGCTGATCTTGTGATTTTGCATAATATTTTTAGGGTGCTTTAAACAATTTATTTAACTGAAATGCCATATATTGACTTCCATTTATTTTGATACATCTTGTCCCCAAGGTGACTGAGAGGATCTTCAATATAAATATTTCATAAATATTTAGCCATTTGGGTATACATCTGCATAATACCTCATATCTTTCAGGAAGAAAAACACTGAAGAGTAAAGACCTGACACAGTTAACTAGGTATAATGAGAATCTGCTCCAAATATTTGTTTCTCTGAGGTAAAGGCACCACACACCTGTTCAATTAAGAAAACCATCCTTACAACACAGGATGATTTTTTAAGTAGGGTTTAGAGCACTCAGCAGATAATTATGTGCTACTTGGCAGAGTTACATCCCCAGCTCATGCCATGAATTCATAGGGAATAAGTTCCAAGAACTCAGGCTCCTTCCCATTGGTTCTTACAAAGTGTGCTTCTCTGGGTGGGGCAGGTTGGCACTTCAGTTGAACCCAGGTACCTTTCTCTTTGGCTTCCTTCTTTTTCTGATCATTTTCCTTGACCCGTTTCAGGAAGCTATCTCGACTCTTTGAGTGTTTAATATGCTCAATATGCACATTAATCCTCTTGGCAAGTATCTCACCCTTAACTTGCTTGTTTACAATGCCAACAGCATGCTGGGTAACACTGTAGACTCTTCCAGTTCTTTTTTTTTTTTTTTGGTATGGGTATCAAACTCAGGACGTTGCGCTTGCAAGGCAGGCAGCAGAACCACTGAGCTAAATTCCCTGCCCGGCTCTTCCAGTTTTGCCATGGCAACATTTGAATGGCATTCCTTTTTGAACAGTACCCATTCCCTTGATGTCTACAATATCACCCTTTTTGTAGATTCTCATGTATGTGGCCAAAGGAACAACCCCATGTTTTCTAAAAGGCCTAGAGAACATATACTGGATTCCCCTCCTCTTTCCCTTTGTGTTTGTCATTTTCGCACATTACAGATGGCAGTTCTGGCAGAAATCCTTGTATAAATTTTTCAACTACAAGGAGCCTCAGCTTTTCAATATGTAAAAATCACAAGATTGGTTTGAGGACTAAAATAAGAGTGCCATGAAAGCTTAAAGCTTAGTGCTCAATGAACATAGTAAAACTGGTAACATAAAAGCCACTATAACGGGAGGAGAATGAAAAATCAGGTGGAATGATGAGCAATAAGCACTCTAACTTACATAACAAATTAAGAATATTGAGGCCTAACAGAGAAGAACTTCCACATGAAGAACTAAAGCTTAGAAAATTATTAGCCCAAATTCCATCGAAGCCATTTCTGTTCCAACATTGTGGGTTGGAAATCAATACATGTAAGATATATAAAGATCAATAAGATATTTTCCTTGAACTCATGACTCTTAGCACATGGGAGGAAATAAGACAAGTAAATAATATTTTTATAAGAAAATTTATGATGAGTGTTTAAAAAGAATTATTTGAAGAATTAAGGAATATTTAATAATGGTAATAGGAAGAGAACCTTAAAGTATTTTAAATGTTAAAGTAGAATTCTACATAGAAGAAGTTATTATTAGGAATTTTATTTTAAAAGACTTTATTGTCAAATAAATTTGAGAAAATCTGGCAAGTGTCCTAGGACTGTCATGATAAAGTATCACAAACTAAGTGACTAAGAACAGAAACTTATGGTCTCACAGTTTTGGAAGATACAAGTTCAGAGTCAAGGTGTGAGCAGAGCCATTCACCCTCTGGAAACTGAGAGAGAGGCTCCTTCCACCTCTTCCAGCTTCCAGGAGGCCCAGGTGTTCTTTGCTTATGGCAGCAAAATTCCTATCTCTGCCTCCAACTTCACATTTCATTCTCCTTAGATCTCTTCACATCATCTTCTCTCTAAGAATGTCTTTCTCCATCTTTCAATTTCCCCTTTTGTAAGAAAGTTACTCATGTTGAATTATGACCTACCCAATGATTTCACTTTAACTTGATTCTTTCTCCTTCCTTCCTTCCTTCTTTTCCCTTCCTTCCTTCTTTCTTTCCACCCATCCATCCATCTGTCTTTCATCTGTCTTTTTTTGGTGGGGAGAGAAAAATTCAACCCATAGCATTGCCCTAAATAAAAAGTATGGTGAGTCTTTGCAAAAGTTATATGATATTCAGGTGCTCCCTGAGCTCACTTGACCACCATGCTCGTAGTCACTAATGACCCCACTTTCTACCCCCACACACAAAATTTAAATCCTGAAAAACTCATACATGCTAAATTCAAACTTATGACTCCTATCCTCAGATGGACAGCTGAGGCTGCCCAGCAAGCATGCCACTCCTCCAGCACATTCCCTCCCTCCCTCTCCTGAGTCACATCACAGGGCACCTCTTTCCTCAAACCTCCAACTTGCTTGTTGGGTCTCACTTTCAGGTGATGACTTTGCTTCCAATTGCATGGGGAAATTAGAAAGGCTCAGAAGACAACTGCACAAACATCCTACCATATCAGCTCTCGACCTGCTTCTGGGCCCATACGCTCTGCCTGATTGTCTTGCAGATGCTGTCACCATTCCAATCCCGCCTCTGTGTGCAGGACCTATCTATTTGGTCTATTTAAGTTCATTGCTATCAAAATTGTCACTTTTCAGCTCATTATCAATTTCTCCCTTTCTGCTGGATTACTGCTGTGAACATACAACATTCTGTAGTTTCTCTCACCAATGATACCATTGTTAATTCTGTGGCAACTCTCAGACTTCCTACTTTCCTTGCTTGCTTAGTCCGAGTATCGTATACAGACACAGCAGCATTATGTAGGTGAAGATGTGTTTCTTTTTTCTTGTATCCATCTCTTTTTAAAAACTAGGAGACCTTTTCTCAAGCCTTACAATAACTGTCCAGAGTGCATCACACATTCATATCCAAAGCCATCACTGGCAGAAATGATGGAATTAAAGCTGATCAACTTTTACTTTGAGTCTTGGAAGGAAGAGTTGATTCTCAGCCAAACCTGAGCTTTGTCCTATTGTTGAAAGGGAGAATAGACTGTGGCTCTCCCAAACCCTCAAAGTGTCCGATGTTTGCCCCAGCACTTTGGTGATGTGAAATTGGAATATTTTATTACAAATGAAAGAGTTCTATCCAATATATCATCTTACATAATTAATAATTTTAAACTCATTTTATAGCAATCTTAGTAACTTAGATGACTAATTTTTAAGTAAAACATATGTATTAAAAATAGAAACAGGGCTGGGGATTTAGCTCAGTGGTTTCGCCACCTGCTGCACAAGCGCAAGGACCAAAGTTAGATCCCTGACACCAAAAAAAAAAAAAAAAAGAAACAATTTATGAAAAATAAATTATACTGAGACTTAAAACCATTAAAACCAAGTCTACCCTTTCTAAGTCTTTAAAAAGTTTCCCTTGTTATTTTACAGATTTTGTGACATGAGTATTGTACTCTTTGAGATAAGAGAATGAACATAACTGAGTTGTATGAAGTCAACTTTTAACTTTCAGATAGTAACTACATTATTTGAGAGTAAATATATATTTAAGGTGCCTTTCCATTCATACTCTGCTTTTACTTTTCTATCAGAAAACAAAAAACAAGCTGCTGCTATTTCAGGACCAACTTTTGTCCACAAATCACAAAATGAGAATAAATATCTTTTTAATTCCTTTATAAGACAGTATTAAATGTATAAAGGGAAGTAATCAAATAGAAGTATAAGTATTTATGAGAATTAGAAAGTGAAATAATCAATGCTTTATACTTTGCACATTTAGAGTTATGGTGTCACATTATAATTTACAGACCTAATATTAAAAAAAAAATACTTCATTGCCTTACTGGGGGAGGGCAGAGAGGAAATTTCCCATATTATTACAGAATCTACCATACAAATTTCCTGGATATTTCATCTCGTATTGGTGACTTAACATTATTCCCAGTACATTTTCCTATCTCTAAATTTGAGTAGCATTTATAACATTTAGTGACTTATCTTTATTCTGTGATACAGTCACTCAGAGCGTCATTAATCAAGGGAGCACAGAGGCAGTCCCACCAGCAGGAGCACAGTACATACAAGGACAGTCAGGTGTGAGGTAGTGACAGAAAGGTGCCCTGCTATGTGTGTAAAGCTCAGTGTCTGGACATTTGAGAAATGAGCCACAGGTCCAAGAGATATGCCAGGCTCTCCTTGGGAGGGTAAAGCCACACTAAGGAAAATTTAGCTTTCTTAACCTTTCTGCTAGTTTGACCCTAGTCTTTGTTCTGATAACTATATTTCAGCACATTTTTCAGAAAATTACTCATGTTGCAGTTTTAGTTACAGTAAAATAACTGCAGTTTTACCTTGTACCCATGACTGTAAAAGAATAGGCATAAGAATATTCAATCCCAAGCCCTAAATGCCTTTACTCTTTAATCAGGAGGAAGTGGTTGGTAATGAAGACAAGGAACTGTACTGTATTGAGGAAGTATACTCTGAAACAACTTCAATACTCCCTCATTTAGACAGTTTATTGTATTTAAGGAGAGTTTACACCACTCCTCACTCATAATGAGAAGAATATTATGAATATTGTAAAAATTCCACTATTAGATCATCTTCAAATTTTCTTGCCATTGCCTTTTTATATTGACACTTCCTGAGAGTCTTCTTACAACATACTTATGTAACATTTTTTTTAATAACCAACAGATTGAGATGACATATTTCAGAATGAGAAAATAACTTTGTTTTAACAAGGATATAAAATGAATTTGAAAACTCTCAAGCACCAATTGTAATTTTGTTTTCAATTTCCAGAAACAAAATTGATAATAAGATTCCAGAGGACAATCTCCACATAACAAAAGGGGAAGTAATTGCATCCCAGATCATGCAACTGACTGATTACCTTCGTTGTGAAACTGAAAATTGTACTGAAGGAAAAACAGTGCTTTTTGCCTGCTGTCCATATTTGTAAATGTTATGGCAAAATTGCATGGATGATTTTTTGTTATTAATCTTTTTGATCAATTTAAAAATGAATTTAGTTCTCTAGTAGATTTATAATAGTCACATTATATAGTAGAAAATAAGAGTTTGCTTTAAGAACAGATCAAAAGAAAATGTAATATAAAGGGTTATATTTTCAGTTAGCTTGAGAAGTTATCTGTAGCTGTCATCCTTTTCAGGAGAAGCTATCTGGTAAGGAAAGGGGTATTTATTTTTCAAATAATCTTAGTTTCTTTCTTAAACATAATTCCTATTTGTTGCTTTGCCATTTAATTTCACGATTCTTCTACAGCATCAAAATTGCCATCTAAGCCTTTCCATGTGTATAGAAAAAGGCAATAAATGGCACTGTTTCCTGTAGGATAAGTATAATGCTCCCATTAATGGATCCCTTGCTGGGCCTTGCACTGTGTTATCCTGGAAAGGTATCTTCTCTCAACATGCTTGTTGAGTTAATAGGGCAATGAGTTCAGGTAACATCTTCGTGGAGGTGATGAGATTCATATTTGAAGTTTCATGCTGAGCATAGCAAAACAATGCAAATGCTTGTTTGGGCTAATTTGTCTTTCAAGAGCCCATATATGTTCCCCAAAGAAAATAATTAAAGCAACTGTTAAACCATCAAGTGAAACCCATTGTTTTGTTCAGGCTTCAAAGTTTTAGGAAAGCAAGAAACAGCTGTAGGTGTTTTAACTGGTTATTAACACATTAAACAGACAGATGGATGAACATAAACACATAAAACAATTATTTTTAAATTGGATAGTGCACTCTTAGATGTTATTGGCTAAGTTGAACTCTAATAATCCTTTTACAGTTTTTAGGTTTGTAACTATAAATAGATTAGTCAGAACTTTTCTTATAGGTCATAGGTTAGCAGAAATCTCATAATAAGAATCAGAAGGAAAAAACCCTTTTACCTCTGTGAAAGCGAAGACTTTTAAAGAAAAGAAATAGGCTGATCATTTATCTTATTGTATAGCCAGATATACAGGCTTCTCAAAGTTGTCTTGATGGCCATGGTTTTTTGGTAGCCACAGCTGAGAGCCACATGTAACTGTTCCCTCTAAAAGGTAATTTCAATTATTTTATTTCCAGAGGGTGTTCGTCTTCTTTCCTGATTAATAGTTGACAATTTAAAATAATTGAAGGGCTTAGCTCTTGTCTTTCTTAGGTCTTCAAGGATACATATTTGAAAAATCATTTTTATTCCAATTTCCTGTCTGGTTGCCACGCTGGTAGGGATCTTGTATAGGGACTACCTGGGCTCTAGTAGGAACCAGCTTTTCGCTTCAGTGTCCCTCTTCTGGTCTTTTAAAGTCAACAATATGATATTCACTTCCAAACGTAATAGCAGCATGGAATGCCACTTGTTTCTTACTAGGAGTCAATGTTTGACCTAAGAGCAACAACACATCTTTCCAGTCCAGTTCATAGGTTTGAGTAAGTCACCAAATATCTCAATGTACTTAATCAGGATTGTCTGAAAACTTTCCCAGATCTTGTTTTATCTGCTTGAGGTTGCTGAGAGCAAAGAACATATGGACACAGATAGGGCTAAATTCTCCACCCACCTTCTGTAGGGAATGGTGCCCTTGAGGAGCTTGAACAAAATCAGATAGAGGTGGATGCATCCCAGTAGATGCTTCAATTAGAGTTGGAAGTCTCATCCTTAGGATATGGAGGACAAAGGAGGGGAACTGCAGGCTCAGTAATGGTAGCTGTGTCAGATTGCTCCTTAAGGAACAGAGGCATCTGGTTTTCAGAAGGCTTCCATCTACACTTTGAACACAAGTCAGGATTGTCTCTTAATGCAAAGGAAGTCTGAACATAAGGTACCTCTTAACATTTTCCCTCTAACACTACACCTCTAGTTGTAAAATAGTATTATAATCAATACTTCACTCTGCATCCCACTTTGCCTCCTGGGGCTAGGCAGACCATGCACAGGTGCAGAAAAATATTAAACAGCTCTTCTTCAGAATGTGAGGGTCAAATAATGTCCATTGCTTACGTATACACTCCAAAGGAGTAAGGGAATTCAACATTCAGTTCCTCATTTGCAACACTATGAGAAGAAAATAAAGTGTCCCTTTTAATCCCTCTTAGTTTTATATGCCCTCAGGGCATCCCCTGAAGTTTTGCTGCTTCAGAGCAAGTGGCTGGTGTCTGAAGATTGACCAGAAAGTAGATTGGGCTGGACTAGCCACCTTTATCATCACCTACTTCCTCTGGAAACCCACACTTGCTACTCCCTAGAATGTTTGCTAAAGCACAAGATACAAATGATTCCCGATATAGCAAGCATGTTTAAGAAGGGAATCACTGCCAATAAAAAATTAAACCAATGTTCAAGAGACCTGAATAACTCCTTTCTAACTTAATGAAAGAGAGCGAGAAACAAGAAGATCAAAGAGCAGATTGGAAGTAGTCCAACTATATTTTTTAGGGCTTGTAAGTATGTGTACTGTTTTGAGTAGTTCCCCTGGGTATCACCCAGGGATTAGTTCCCTCCCTATATCTCAGGGTGGGTGTTTTCTCCTGCTGGTCCTGCCAGTCATAGGAGAAAACCCCTGTCCAGGCACTGGGTCAGCCAAAACCCGCATGTGTACTGTTCTGGATGAGCATGAATTCTGATTCCCTGCTAACCCAGGGATGAGGGTTTTGTAGTCTATACAGGAATGAGAAGCATATTCCTATTTACTGACAGTGATAACAGCCATCCGTAACAGAGGTGAACTGGCAAGACCTGTCCCCTAGCCTCAGACCTGCCCAATAGCATGAGCTGTAGAGCAATTTGAAATTCAAAAAGCCATCCCAAACAGCTGTCTAAAATAAGACAACAGGCTGTCATGTAACTGTTAAACAAGTCAAGGAAGGAATACAAGTAAATTTACCAACAAGTGTAGAAGTAATTCTAAATGCAGCATATGCAAAACAGGAATTCAAGACCCTGTCTGCAAAAACAAAAATGTCCCATCAAAGATACTAAATATGCAAACATCACAATCTTCCCATGCTCATCATTTTAATAAAAAAGACAAAGCATAAGCAACTGACAAACAAAACATGACAATTTTTGATTACTGAAATGAGTCATAATGTAGAATCCCATTGAAATATTTCAAGTTGCATGAAACAAAAGCGTATTCTTATCTACTTCCAAAAATCTCACTGGAACCTCCAAAATGAGATAAAAAATAAAATTTCCAAACTGTTAGATGTAAAATGAGCTGAGTTCATGTCCCCTGGAATTGAAGAATAAATTTTAAGGAATAGTGGAGTTAGTGAGTTAGAAATCTTTACTGACAGATAGCTCCTGAGAGACAAGAGGGGTCCAAAAGGGGATGGCCACTGAGGCCCTTTGTCTGGGGTGATTTACACAGCACAGACACAGTGTGGGTACAACGTGGGTCAAGTTAGAATCAACCTCCAGGATTGCAAGTACAGCTGCTTAGCTAATATTGATCCAATAGGAAAATGAGTTGTGCAACAAGGGTGCATGGAGAGAACAAAGGAATTTTTGGGAAGGATTGGGTCCAGATGCTCTGGTCACCCACTTGGGCTACTGAGGCCTGTCTGAATTTTCTGGACCAGGTGGTGCTAGTTACAGTATAATTTCAGGTTACTGCTTATCCCTTAGTGGGGCATGTAGGCCTGACCATTGCATCTTCATCTTGAGGCCTGGTCTTCTTCAGATGTGCCTCCAGACACAATTCAGATGTCTATTTTCCACTGACTTCCTCAAGAACCCAGGCCCTCTTTGACTATATATTAATTTCTATCTAACTAAGCTGCCTAAAATACAAGAAAACTAATGAAATTTTACATTAAATTGCAAATTCTAGATTATGATGCTTCCTATAGTGGCTCTATCAAAAGCCACTGGAGAAGCAGATAGAGGAAAGCTCAGAAGTATTTAATATTTAACACTGGTAATACAGTCACATAATGGGGCTTTAACTAATGTAGTCCTGTGCCTGTTGAGATATTTTCAAATTATATGCAGACATATATAGCCGTTACTATATTTCCCACTAATAATGAGACACATTCAGTTTTTTAAAAGCTTTTCCAATTTGTTGCTTATGCAATGTAACTTGGGGAAGATCCAAAGGAAAGCTCCTAAACCTGAAGACCTGAGATACTCTGAAGTGTCTTTCTCAGAGTATAAGTTTTGGTTTTCAATAAAATACAACTTACCCATTTTTTTCCTGTCATGGATCATAATTTTAGTATTGTATCTGAAAGTTCATTGCTATACTTAAGGCCAGAATCACATCTGCCTTCTAGTTTCTCAAACTGGAGCTTCCAAGGTAAGACCATCTTAAATCCTGAAACTAGAATTTTTGTAAGAAACAGAAATGCAATCATTGCAGACCAGTGGTCTTCCATTTATTACTTTATAAGCATAATCACATCACCTTTCCATTTTCCCTCGAACATCATGATCTGGGCTGTTCGTGGTTATAATAATGACATCATCCATGTGGTATAACATTAAACAATGTACTTAGAATGTAATTATGAGCCTTACACTCTCATGAACAGTATATATTTTTGCTTTTCTAAATATTTATATATTAGAGGTTTTAGATAATATTTGAAATAATTCACACTGAAATGACTATTTTTCAAGGGATAGAAAGGGAGAGAAGTCATCTTGCCTTCAATAAGAGATTCTAAATATACTGATAAACAGGCTCTTTTCTGCTTGTCTTTTTGAGTAATTTTATGTGCATTTGGGAAGAACAACAGGCTCTCCAAACTGGCAGGTGTTACTAAATTGCTCCAGTCAGAAAAGCTGTGCAATTGGGAAAGGCTCAAGGAAGCACTTATGAAGTTGTCCAAGTGGGAAGAGAAATTGCATGTGACTTTTGTCATTGCTAAGCACAGGGTCATTTCTTTGAGAGAAGGAAAATTCTAGGCTCTACATCCAAAATAAAAATCTCTAGTCATCAAGGATTGGATTTCATTACTCATTTTTCCCTCATGTGCTGTTACATCCTTACTGGCCAGAAAACAGTGTGCAGCATCAGTAAAATTACTGGAAGTGAAGCAGAAAGCATTATATGTATTTCTAGTTATCACAACTGCAAAAAAGGATGTGGAACAAGACACAGCTCAGATCAGGACTTTCTAAATCATTAGCAGAGAGCTTCTTTGAACACCTGGTATTCATGATCTTGCGCATGGATGAGGTGGACCAAATGAAGGGTCCTCAGTCTCTATGGTCTTTTCTTTCCCTTATAAGTGTAGAAGCCACATGACACTGATGGTTTGCATAAAATGGCAGCTTGAAGAGTGAATTGCTGGAACTAAATCTCAGCTACTATGAGCTATTTACCTCCTACCTGAAATAGCATGGTAGCTGTGATATGAGGCTGAAGTTTATACAGTACTGAAAGGCAATTTCAGCATTACAACCAAAAATGAAACAGCTCCTTTGAAATATTTTGGATTAGTTTAGAAAATAGTTCACTATAGAGGAAACTAGCTTAAGTACTATGTTATTTACCTATACATACAACAAATATGCATTGACTCCTCAAAACAGCCCAAGGCTACTAGCACTAGAGTTGTAAGGATGAAAACAATTTGGCTTCTGGCTTTTAGAAGTTCTATTGTTAGTCTAAGAGTTGATATATATAAAAATGAAAATTTGAAAAGATTGACAAATTCTTTTATTTGCAAAATCAGCATTCATTGATTGCTAAATTTAAGCAAAATACAATACTATCTTCCATCCATTACCTTAAAATAATTCTGACCATAACTTTTTCTATTATCTCACATTTTATAAAGGGTATTGCTGAGACTTAAAGAGATTAAATAATTTGTCCAAAGGCACACTGAGAAATGGTAGTGAGCCATGATTTAAATGACATTGTGCATCTGCTAAGGGAAGGTAGAACAGAGCTCTCACCTTCAAGGCTAATCTTAGAGAAGTTAAAAAGCCAATGTGCCCTTTGCCTGAAACTCTCTGAAAATATAAGCTAGAGGTGAAAATCGTGCCTTGCATCTAGCAGAGAGTCCAGGGACCTCATGTAAGAATATTCCTCCATTCTAGCCACACAGGTCATTATTAATTCATTTGTAGCATATGGCTCTCAGCTGTGCTATGTAAATGCTGCCACGTTGCTGACACATGAGTGATTCCCTTCTCTGCACCCTGCTGTGTGATGTTCCTCTTCCTTCCCAAGAGGATGCACTGTTAGAACAACTGCTTCCCACCATGACCATGTTTGTGAGGAGTTTCAGACTGTTCCTCAGATCTCATACCCACCTAATTTGTTTATAAATTGTCCTAGACTAGATGGTGCTGAGTACCAGTGCTGTTTACATGTTCAGAAAAAAAAAAAAAAGGACTCAGGAAAGAGACTAATTTCCCCAGCACTTCTAGAAATTCATTCTTCATTCTCTTGTAACATCTTTAAGCACCTATGCATTCCGGCTAGCTGGGCAGCTAACTGGGAGACTGGTGCGTAGAGATTAGAGATGTAGCCATCTGTCCCCCACCACTGGTAATCTCGTAGGACAGAAATTTGCATTAAGAATCACAGCAGGTGTGTTAATTACTATAAATATGGGGAGCTAAAGGCAAACAAAAGAGAATCAACTAGAACCAGGAGGTGAGGGGTGGCTTCCTGAAGGAACTAACTCGCTCCTTAGCTAGATTATAAAGGACCATGGGGATTCTGATGGGAAAAAGAAAGTAGGGCAGTGGTTCTAGGAAGAGGAAAAACATACATAAAGCCACAGGCATGATAGCACAGCTTGTCTGAGGAGCTGTAAGTAGGTAAAGTTGGCATCACATGATACTGTTAGGGAATGATGAGAGGTTTGCAGAAAATAATTTTGAATAAGGAACTAACTGTTTTCATGAGGATCACAGAGGCAATATCTCTGTTTTGAATTAAAACAGGGATTCTGTGTTTCTGATTTTTTTCAATGTATCCACATTTTCTTTGAGCTTAAAATAATATAATATGAAATAATTTTTTCTCACAGTTTCTGAAGAAGACAAAGGATTTGGACCAATTTTTGAAGAGCAACCAATCAATACCATTTATCCAGAAGAATCACTAGAAGGGAAAGTTTCGCTGAACTGCAGGGCACGAGCCAGCCCTTTCCCCGTTTACAAGTAATGTGTCTCATTGCTCTTTTCAAAACACATCCTTCCTACAAAGACCAGGGATATTGACACAAATGTTGGCGTGTAGGTTGCTGAAAAACATTGCCTAATACCTCAAATACGTAGTAGCTTTTCTTAAATACACATAAATAACTCACTCACTGTTTCCTGCACAGATTATGCTAGTGACGTTTGACATCATTCACTTAAAAATTATCTAATGGAAGTGTTGCTGTTAAGCCTGCTAAGGGTTATATGGAAAACATGCATAATTTAAATATATGGGTTTGAGGATAAATTTTTTTGTATTCATGATCCTGAATAACTCATATCTACAAATGGTAGATAATATTTCTGTATTAGGCATATCTAGAAATCTTACATAGGTAATTCTAGAAAACATTACTTTTTAAAATAATTTCAAAACAACCACACAACCCAATAATTTTTGTTATGTCTTTACCTATTGGACAATCTGCATAAACTTATTTATTTCTCTTTTTCTGGGTTACACATTTATGCTATCAAAAATAATTATATAAAAAGCCACAATGAGTTTTCCTGTTTCAGATAGCTCAAAAAAGTATACTGTTTCTGTTCAGATCCAAATAAGATGGAAAACAACCAAATGCCAATAGATTTGAATTTCAGTTGTAAAATGGTTCCATGAAGACAAAGCAAGTGATTGACAGGGAAATTGGGGACTCTGGTAGGTTAATGTCAACTGGTTTAATTGAAGGTTGTCATTTAACAAGGTTGTTTAATAGTAGAGTTTTTCCTATATAGAAAAATAAATTTCTATTGTTACAAAAAGTTATTATTTAAGACATTATCTCTCCCACCTAATTCTACTTGTACTCCTTTTCTTTTACCTCTAGCTAGAATTACAAAATTATTCTTAAAATAAAATATGAATTTAGACCCAAAATCACTATCCCTCTGTAATTGGTCTTGTTTCAGTTTCATGCATGGAGGTACAATATAAATTGTAAGTAACATATTTGTTCTAAAATATTTGATGGGCTAGATTTATTGCTACCCTTCAACCATATGTAAGGGGAATCTGTGCACATAGTCATGGGCATGCACTAGTGTAGCTGATAGGGCTGCAGAGGTAATTTTGCAAGAGAAACTACATTCTCAATAGATAAACTGTCTTGCTGGAGAGAGTAAATCACAAATCCAGGACTGGAACATGGGTTTTATGATTCCAAAGAAGCATATAACCTTTTCAGTATTTATCAATGCAGATAGATTGTTAGAATCTCAAAAGTCATTTCAGTGATACTTATTCTCTGAGAGTCTGTCCTTGACATTCCTACAAGGAAATTGACCTCCATGCTGGAATGGGGCCACAAACTCAAGGGGCTGTTCTTAGGCAGATTTCCAGAAACATGTCCCAGGCAAGGCTGTGCTTCTTGTTCCCCCCTTCTCACCTGGCAAAGATGCTAAGAAGAAAACTTTGCCTGGCATATGTATCACCAACTCCTTCCTACAGGTTGCCCAGGCACTGAAATCCCCAGGTTGAGATGACCTCATTGTCCACACATTAACCCAGAGAGCTAGAAGGGATGTTGAATCCTGTTATGAAGGCAGCCTGCATTCAGAAAGAGAGAGAGAGAAAAAAGGAAAGTAATTATCTTAGGGTGCAGCTAGTCTGACAGAAAAGAACACTTGAAGTTTTAAAAATGTCCTCAACATTCAGAGCAAGCCACATTAATCTTGGTAATCATGCAGCTTGTCATTCTCACAGTAGTTTTATATTTGTAGCATGTTCTGAGATAATGTGTTATTGATGGCAACATCCTGAGAGAAAAGAGGTACAGGAGTGAGCTTCACCTCCCATTTGCACCCTGAGGCTCCCCTTAGCTTATTCCCATCTGCAAAGCAAAAAAACCCCCAATAAAAACTACTTAAAGCAGGGAGAAAGGGATCACAATATAGTATATGTTTCTGAAAACAGACCAGTGAACTTACCCAAAAGAGAGGATATTAATCATATGATATCACAGGCAAAATCAGATTCATACAAGGAAGTTAAGACAAAAAACAAATTGGGAGCCTGTATAACTGGGGGGGAAAGTCCCAGTAATTGGAGCTACTCAACAAGAAAACCTGCTGCCTTGAAATATGTAAGCAACTGTAGTGGATCTTTCAGGCAGGGACAATAGTGCCACCAACTAAGGAAGAGGACAGGGATATTTATTCACTGGGTTAAAGTAAGTAGTTTTCAAAATGGAAATGCCTTGTTTTCTATGCTTGCTTTTTAAATTACCACCTACATCGTAAAGATTATAACTAAAAAAATTCCAGAAACTTCGATTTAGTTAAATATTCTAAAATTATTAGGCTTTTATAAAAAAAATGTAGTCCTTTTCCTAATCAGTAATGTTCCCAGAAGTAAGTGCTGTGACCATGGACTAGTACTTGAACCTTTTGACCATGGCTCTTATGACTTTCTCAGGATGTGGAGGCTGAAAAGGTAAACCCTGATACGTAATTATTCATGGGGTCATCTTATTTGAAAACTATTTTCCACATGCATTCTTCTCATCTCACCAAGAAAGTTAGATCCCTTTTTCTAGTTGATTTATTAGAATGCAGTGTAGTGGTCTGATTATATGCAACGTGTCTCACCTACATTGTTGTAGAAGAAAATGTGGTAGAAGAAAATCCTTTTACCAAAAATAATCGCTGAATAATTAGAAAAGGCACAACTGGCCCCTAACTCTAGGATGGGGAAAATCTGGCTTTACTAATTTATTTGTGGCTTGGCATTAAAGGACCCAAGAGTTTTATCATTTTCCAATGGTGTGGTCGCCCTCTAGTGGTACAAATATGCCAATTACTAAGCAGAACCCTGATTTCCATTTGCTTCATTGAAAAAAATGACTGCTATTTAGAATTAAATATTGATTTTTTTTAAAAAATTAATCATATTAATGTTATGATTTTAATATCTTATACAACATATATATGTATGAAACTATAACTACATAAATATTTATCAATTAGAACCCATATTTATCCATTAAGAAATCAATTTATGGAGTAAAACTCAACAAACCATTCGTCATTTGGAATGTCTCATTTACAAAGAGGAAAATAGGTCATGTAGCTTCACATTTATCTCTCTGTACCTTAACTAAATTGTACATCATGATCCCAAATATTCAGGATTATAGGACCTGAAAAAAACCGCCCTGAGTCATGAATCATATTCTTAATCATCTGGCATCTGACTTCACATGCAGCTGTACCCAAATCATTTTAAATGACATTCCTGCCAGTACAGTTTCCAGGCCTCCACCTTTGCTATGATATATCTTTTTCTCATAGATGGAGAATGAATAATGGGGATGTTGATTTAACAAGTGATCGTTATAGTATGGTCGGAGGAAATCTTGTTATCAACAACCCTGACAAACAGAAAGATGCTGGAATATACTACTGTTTGGCATCGAATAACTATGGGATGGTCAGAAGTACTGAAGCAACACTGAACTTTGGATGTAAGTAACTGTAACCATAAAAAGGGCAAGTTTGTTTAGGAAAAGTAAAAATTAAAAGATTTTAAATTATTGATAAAAATTTACACAAACTAAAAGGCTAATTCTGTGATGATTTGATTCACTCTTGGTTTGTTTCTTCTATTAAAATCCCACTACTTACTTTTCCCAGTAAAGAGAGCCCCCCTGCCTCACCCTTCTAACAAAAGCACGGAATACTTCTTGTGTGTTTATGGAAAAAGACACAGTTCCTCTCTTCACAAGTGTCAGGTTGCTGACTGATGCAGATCATACATGAGGGGAAGTTTTAAATTAAAATACAGGGATTCGGTTGTGATATCCAAGGTAGATATCACTGAGTGCTATTCTAAGAGCTCAGTAAAAAGAAGAATCTAGAAGGAAGGGTAATTGGAGGAGGACGCTGTAGATGGGGTGGACCTTACAAGATGAGTGGACTGTAAGTGTGCCATAATGAAAACCTTTCAAAAGAACGCCATGCCATGCAGGATAGTTTAAATGCATTTAAAATAGTGAAAGATAATGCTGTAAACTAAATTTTCACCAAGTTTTGAGGGGTCTTGAATGACTCTGAAAACCATCATTTGTAAAAAACTGCTAAACCACATACTTTCAGTGGGAGCACTGCAAAGTGGGTGAAAATTGGTGCTTAGGGCAGGAAGTGTCTCAGACATTACAACATAATGGTTTGTGGTTCTCCACACCTCATTCATACTTCACAGTGTCTTATTCCTCAGTATTTAATATCTCTTAGTGAGAATAAGCCAAATTATTTTTTCATTAATTTATCTTAAATTTAAGTTAAATGAAAATTTTCACCTTGTGAGAGCTAATAATGAAAATAAAATTGATAATTATTGTGCTGAGCTAAAAGTAAGTACATTTTGAGCTGGGGATCTAGCTCAGTGGTGCTGCCACCTGCCTCCCAAGTGCAAAGTCCTGAGTCCGATCCCCCATACAAAAATAGAGTAAGTTCTGAAAGAAAATTACATTTTGTGACAGAAAGTAGACCAGATGATCTCCAGTTTGATTTCATTTTAGCATTGATATCTTTCCCAATATGAATTATTTAAGGTACAAATGATGTTTTAAGAAATCTAATGTGGTAATGATCACCAGGCAAGAGAGGAACAGGGCTAGAAGGAATAATAAAGTTAAATTAGTGTGATGAAATTAATGTCAACAATCTCCACTAACCTTGAGGAAAGGATTCACAGGTTGCATTGCACTAAAGGAAAGAAGGCTGTAAGTATACTTTTCAAGGAAAGTCTTGTTAAATGGAACAAAATTCCATTCTTATTAAAAATGGGTTGGGATCAAGAAAAGCCAATTTCAAGAATGGAAAGACACATTTAAATGGCTGTCACACATTCAGAAGTTACGACAGCAAGAGGTTATCCAGGTTGAAATGTCGTGTAAGGATTGAGGATCGGTAGGATATTCAGATGAAACATCAGGACTAGCAATGTCAGTGCAAAGGGTTCTCTTTAGAAAAAGATAATGACTAAAATAGACATATTTTCAGAGTGGGCAACATATTGAGGGGAATGAAAATTATATATTAAAATTTGGGTGTGGGTCACAGATAAAGAACAAGAAGAAAGTCTTAAAACAGCAAATATCAGTGAAACAAGTGAAGATTTAAATTACTTTGAGATTAAAAAAAAATCAAGCAAAATGGGAATTCCAAATACATAGAAAAGAGTAAAAGTCTTTGGCTTATTCCTGGCCAGAGAATTAGAGTTAGGTTATGTGTGTCTGCTCTCTTGAGGGCAGAAGACCCTGCTGACATCTTGATTCCATGAGGAGGGACCAAGGAAATCAGTTCCTAGAGGAAAGTGAACCTGCTCTTCCCTTGAGGGGCTTTCCTGAGCCAGGTGTTGGTGTTTAGCAGGTTGAACTGACATTCAGTCACTTCCATTGTGTTCTCCAGACTGTAGCAGACAAGGGAGATGTGAGTAGCTATGGAAATAATAAAGGTACTATATACACTTGAAAAATGAGAGAGAGTAAAGGAAATTAGAACTGAGGCAAACCTAGCATTTGAGAAGGAGCAAGAGGTTGGTCCCTTTCATAGTCTCCTTCTGAGGTCCTGCCTTCCACTTGTATTCCTTCCCCGAGTCCTCCCACGGGAAGGAAATATCTTTCAAATGAGTCCACTCTTCTATATTTTCCTCTTTATGGATGATCTGTGTTAGACCTCTGGTTTTGTTGGTTTTGTTTTTGTTTTGTTTTTTGGTACCGGGGATCGAGCTCAGGTTCTTGCGCTTGCGCAGCAGGCGGCAAAACCACTGAGCTAAATCCTCGGTCCCTAGATCTCTGGTTTTATCTGATCCATTATATTTCCCTGAGATTCTCCCTCTGTGTAAAAAACAAAAGTTTGTAGGTGGACAGAACTCTCGTGTAGCCTGCATGTAACACACACACATGGATTTATTACTCACGATGGAACTCTTCAAGAGTAGGTGCCAATCCTGGCGTGTGCGAATGAGCTGGGTTTCATATGTTCACCAAACCAACTGTGAGGTCCATACCTCAAAAGTGAGTGAGTTAGTGAGAAGTTAAAAAGTAGCAATTGTCTCTTTGTATTGACCAGAGAGTGAGTATTTTTCCATTTTCCACCTGCAATTAGATCTGGATCCTTTTCCACCTGAAGAACGTCCTGAAGTCAGAGTGAAAGAAGGGAAAGGGATGGTGCTGCTCTGTGACCCTCCTTACCATTTTCCAGGTAAGCTCAGTTTCTCTGTGAAAATAAGCACCTGTGAAATGAGATGAGCAAGTTTGCATTTTTCCAGTAATAATTATACGTTATTAATTTGCCAAATACTCATGGAACATTATTAATTAAAGGAAACTTTATATTTGTATCACTGAAATATGGCGTGTACTGGTGCTGGTAGATACCTTCTTGGTGGCCGCATGAATCACTTGGTCCTAATCCCAGGGACCTTTTACAATTTCAGTTTATAAATAATATATATGTTGGATTATATCTTTGTTAAATGTCCAAGAAGGCCAGGTGACTGCATAAGAGCAGAGAACAGTAAGAATGCAGTGGGAGGCTGCAGGAGCTATATCACGGAGGACCTTCTATCTTATAGAAACTACTTCAGCTTTGACTTTGAGTGAGATTTGTACTGGAAGGCTTTGAACAGAGGACTCACATGACATGACTCAAATTATAAAATGATGACCCATGGCAGCTTTAAGACAGGACTTAGGGGAGGGCAGAGGTAGAAGCCTGAGACTGGTTCAGAAGTACAGTAATGATCTAGGAGCCTGTGATGGGCCAGATGGGTAGCAGTGGAGGTGGGAAGATAATTACGGATATGGCTATGTTTTAGACTAATAGAATATACTAAATTTTATATTTAACTATATATGAATATATACATGTATATATATATATATATATATATATATTTTAGTCAAGTTCTTGATATATTTTGAAGAAGGGTCCAGGACTTTCTGGTAAACTGTGTGTGAGATAGAAGAGCAATACTGGAGTCAAGGAATAACAGGAGTCAAAAATAGCATCAAAATTTTTGTCACGAGCTCCTAGACGAATGAAACCACCATTACTGAAGCAGAAGGAATATGTTGAAACATCTTAAATGCAGTGTCTATTAAACTTCTAAATAGAAATCAATTTGGTAGTTCTACATGTCTGTGGAGATCAGGGGTGACATCTGAGTGAGAAATATTAATCTATGATTTATTATTATACAAATCGTTTTCAAAGCTTGGGGACTGCATGTGATAACCTAGAAAATTAGAATAGGTAGAGAGGGGGAGGAAGAAGCAGAATCTGAGCTAAGTCTTGATTTCAGTCTTTATGGCACCTTCAATGCTGTGCTGAGTAAAGATTTTCATGGACCAAAACAGGGTTAGTAGAAACTTAAAACCATTAAATCGAGAGAGCCAACTTTTTCCTTGACAATATGTATATATATATATATGAAATATATATATGCTTTATGATATCAGTAAACATATTAATATATGTCATATTTGTGCCATAAATGGTCCTGCCTCTTAATGCTGTTAAAGTAAGGTTTTGTGCTTTGCACTTTGGAACTTCATTGGATCAAGGGTGCAAAGAAATCGGTCACTGGGGTTCTGAATCTCTAAGTATATTACATATCCACCTATTTATCCTTGTCATGTCCTAGAGATCTGGGAACCAGTCCTCCCTATGTCAATTAAACTTAGGATTGTGTATCTTAATTTCCCTATTTAAAATGGGGGGGATAATAACTCTTACATGTTCTTCATACATAGAGTTTATAATAATTTATTAGTGTGTTTGTAAATATTAAATGGGAGAAGTGATTTTAGTGGATTAATATTAAATAAAATATTTCTAAGTATATTCAGTTTTTGAATCCATTATTTACTGCACCTTATTACACTAAAGATATTTGATTCATGGTTATGAAGAATCATTTATATATAAGAAAAAGATACAGAAGGAAACAGCTCATCATTCATAATCCATTACATTTTCCTGTGGACTTGAGTGCTCTGCAGTTTGTTTGTTTGATCTTTTTGGTACTGGGGATCACACTCGGGTCCTTGTGCTTACGGGGCAGGTGGCAGAACCACTGAGCTAAATCCTCAACCCCTGCTCTGCAGTTTTTTAAAGGAGAAGTCTATGATCTGAACTATGCTATTTATTTATCAAGAACACCCACAAATGTGAATTTCAGTACAAGTGTTTATTAGATTTTATAATAGCATTTGATATATAACTGATTGCCCAATATCTAGCATAAAGAAGGGCTCAATGAATTTTGAGGAATGAGGGGATAAGAGAATGAAAGAGTAAATGAATTTATTCACTAAACTGATTGCATGTAGCAGCAAACTTCCATGAATAAGTAAACTTCTTTAGAGTTTTTTGTATTACAATAAACCATAAAGACTTTTAAATTTCTAGACTCCTTAAAATGAGAACACAATGTTTTGTTCTCAGCTAATTTTCCGCCATATTACCATCAAAGAGACATCCTACACCTCATAGATCTTTGTATATTTAATAATAGAATAGAAAAAAGTCATTTCAAAGGTGAACACTATTGACAAAATATAAAATGCTTAATAGTAGACACATGTATGAATATTAAATTGAAAAGAAAGTTCGAATACTCATAAGAAAATACCATCTAGTATGATGAATATTATCAGTAGACCTAAAATATCAACATAAAAATAGATAAGAGTAGGAGATCAGGGTACAGAATATATTAATTCACAATGTATATAAATGGTACATTTCTTTCTAAACATGTTTAATTTATAGTTTACCATATCAAATTACTGATCAGAAGCTATGGTGATTTTATTGGTATAGCTAAATTATGTTCTGTCAAAACTAATTTTTAAAAAGACATGAAAATCTTCTAACAAGTTTGTTTATAAATTATTCCTTCAGGGTACACTAAAGGACTTCAAGTGTATTTCTAGGAGAAAGATACATTATTTAGAAGGGTAGATAAATGATGTAGATACAGTGAACTAACTAAATGCACTGCAGGTGGCTGAAACAAATTTCCCTGTAATGTGTATGGTCCAGACTCTTCTGGGTCAATGTGAAGAAAGCTTTTATATCTATTGATAAAAAACATTTCTTAAACCTGTGCTGGCACTTACTCTTCTTGAAAAATTAATTTTATGGTAATTTACTATTTAATCCAGTCTACAGTGTGAAGAGAAAAACAGATGATAGGTTTTTCAAAATAATTGGTTTATTACCTACAAAGCCCAAGGGAACACAAAGATAATCCTTCAAGAGATCTGAGTTAAGGGTTAGTTTTTAATTGTCAAAATTATCTCATTCTTAAGATAGAGAATCAACCTCTCTAGGATTGGAGCAGTGGTACAGATTTGGTGGTGGTGGGCTGGGGAGGATGGTTAGAACATCAATTCTGACTCTTTATTGCTGTACTATCAGCTCTGGTGAGTCACTCAGTCTAGCAAGGCCTTGGGTCCCTCATTTGAAAATAGAGTTCCCAGGTTTGTTGTAAGGACAGACATGTTCTAACATGTGACAGTTATTACTTTGTCTAAATGAATGATCTTATCATTTGACTAAAACTTGTTAGATACATTATGTTACAAGTCTCATAAAGGTGAAGACTATGTCTATCTGGTTTAATGGCACATTGGAAATACTGAGTTTGTATAAAAAGAAGAAAATAAGAGAATCTATGTTGGACATTCAGTCAATCAGACCATTTTCTTTACAGTCCTAGAATTGTGTCCATACAAACATCATCACAACTTCTCTGACTAGCTTTCATCTTTAAAAGTTCTAGTATCACAACATATTTTTCTTTATACATCCTTTATGATTGGAGAACAGAAAAATTGTCTTAAATTTAAGAGAAATTGATAGAGTGACTAAAGAGCCTAACAGAAGTCATATCTAGAATTAAAATCAGGAAAAGGCCATCTTCTTAAAATTTGCTATAAAATTTGTCTGGACAAAAGGCAATACTCCTTTCTAAATATGATACTTCTTGCCGAATCCCAGGATGCCATCATTTCAGAAATTTAAACAAGTCCCTAAATCTCTTCCTTTTCTAATTCTTCTATGACCTTAAATGAGCACAGTAGTAACAGATTAAAATAATTTAATAATTTGTAAATATAAATGCCTAGAAAGAGATGTGTTAACAATGACTCCGAGTTGGAGGCTGAGTGCGGTGGGGTTTTTTTCCTTGTTTTAACACTGCCCTATTTCCCATTTTTTTCACATGATCATATCCTGCTTTTGTAAAAAAATCAAGATTTAAAACCAAAATAATATCATCTTTAGCATTCTGATGTCATATATTGCTGGAGAATATTATAAAGCTAATCTAAACCTAAATCAAATAGCTGTATTATTCCCAATTATGCAGAATTTATACAGCACACTTTTCATTTTTCATCATCAGTGTTCTTCCACACTCCTCTGGGCAATTTTATCTGTCCTCTTCACTTTCTTAAAGCAAAATGATAGCTTGTCATGATATTTTCATCCTTAAAAAAAGACTGAATGCTATGAAATCTTGACTTTCTACCGTTTTACATAGGAAACTCAATTTAACCTGACCTAGAGAGATTTCTAATTCCTAGTAGCAATTTTTTTCACCTGGTCAAGGTAATTTAAAAGGAAGTATATACTGTCCATAGTTTCGTCTTATATATTTGTACAGTTACTACCAAGGAGTTGTTCCTCAAAACACGGATAGGAAGCTACTATAGGAAAAGCAGCAAATTAAAGTGGAAATTCAAATTTTGCCTCAACTACCTAGTGTGTTCAGCCAAAGGAATTTGTGCATTTAAGAGTAACCATTTGACATATTTCTTATAATTTAAGAAAAACAGTAACATGCTTTTCCATTTCTATGGTTTTTACTTTTTAATATGACCAGAGCAGGTTATATAGACTCATTTCTATAATTTAAAAAAGGAATACAGAGAGGGGGAAAAATCCACATATGATAAATCATCTTGAAGTTATTTATAAAGTGCATGGGGAAGATAGATGGGCTTTGGAATTATGACATCCAAATTCAAACACCTAGTTCTTAGTGTTCTTGAAATGCTAAGCATGTTACTTAACTTAATGGTTGTGAAGCTCTAAGCCAGTTGTTTAACCCGAGTCTCAGGCAATCAATAAAATGCAAGTAAGAATGTTAGTAGTTTATAAACTAAGAGGTACATAAAGAGATATATAACAGATATGTATTGCTTATATTCATGAAAAATACAGTAGCTATTTGAAAATTTATACAAAGTTTGCCTCAGCTTTCTTCCAACATTTTCTCTACCACAATCTTTGTGTGACAGCTGACGATTAGAAAACAGAATCTTTACTTTTGAAGAGCTCAATATTTATTAGACAATATTTTTTTTTAGATGATCTCAGCTACCGCTGGCTTCTAAATGAGTTTCCAGTGTTTATCACAATGGATAAACGAAGATTTGTGTCTCAGACGAATGGAAATCTCTACATTGCAAATGTTGAGGCTTCTGACAAAGGCAATTATTCCTGCTTTGTATCGAGTCCTTCTATTACAAAGAGTGTATTCAGCAAATTCATCCCACTCATTCCAATACCTGAAAGTAAGAATCTTATTTGTTACACTATTTTTACAAGGTTGTCTGCTTTTTGCAAACTTATAGTAATGAGAAGGAATATCCATTGGTAAGGCGTGCCAGTTTCCCAGGCAGAAGAATACAAAGCATATGCACTTGGAGTGGGGCAAAAGAATTAGTCCTTTCTTTGAGTTGAGGCTTTTGAGTTTGGATTACTTGCCTCTGGCATAGGAAACACTTAGAGAAACTGATTCATAAGTCCAGTGCCAGTATGTTGGCTACAGTGGGAATCACTGGCATTTGATTTTTTGTTAAATGCCCATTACTGCTTCTGAAGTTCATGAAGAGAACAAATGATTAGATCAAAACAAACAATAGATATTGCAGAATTGGGGGGGTTGATTATTATGGTCTTTAAAGGATCTATTTACATGATACAGGGAGGTAAATAAATTGCCTTTTCTACTCTGAATAATAAGCATAGGATGCCATCCAAGTGGTTCTTGGTTAGATTGCTCTTTTCCTCCAATCCAAGTAAACTGGCTTCCATTGTAAAAAATCACTGCCAATTAAGAGAATCAGATCACGATATATGTGCCTACCTTACATTAATGTCAGTGATTTCAAATATCTGAAGAAATAGCTTCCGAGTTGACAGATGTATGCTTGGTTCCTACCTCTACTCCTAATTACAGTGTAACAACAGGGAAAATCTCATGCCCCTCAGATTCCTGATTTCTCTCCCTAAGGATGTCACATATTTAGTATTCAATACATATTATGGCCTTTCTGGCTCTTCTCTCCCTTTAGTCTTAAATACTCTCCTTCACAGAGTGAAAAAGGAGACACTGCACAAATTCTCTCATCATCTTTCCTTCCCTCCTCTAGAAGTAGACTTGCATTTTTGTACTTCTATTTATTTTCTTATTTTCTGTCTCAATGGAAGAAATATTCTCTGATTCAAGCTAACTCCACCAGTTGCCCTGGTTCACATCCTATTTGATTCAATTAGAGACTTCACACCATGGTACTTATTACCCTCCTTGTCTGATCTTCAAAGTCTCCTCCATTCTCTGCATATTCTTTTATATTCAGTGCAAACAATCTTGGTAATCAAAACTTCCTATTTATTCAATCCAAAGGACACTTTTCTGTCCTTAACTCTGTTGGTCTTTGACATCACCTTGTCTGCTTCTCGTGAACTTTTCTTTCTTGTAATTTCCTGGACTCCTCACCTCTCTGCTCTGCCAAATTTTATATGGCTTTCTTTACCAGATATTCTTCCTTTTATATTTCTCTTCAGTAATTTTCTGAATATTCTCACTTACTTACACTTTGAATCATAGCCCTACACAGATGACCTTAAATTACATCTTCAAGTCTTTCCTTGTGTTTAGATCTTAATTCCACCTATACCATGGATTTTTCCCACAAAAGGCTGTTAAGAATGTTAATCTCAAAGTGTTCAGAACATATCTATTACCTTCCTATTAAATCTCTTCTTCTGGTGTTCTTAAGTCATTGGGCAATACCATTTTATTTTTTCTGAGCACAAGGCAGACTTTTCATTCATCAATTCCTCTCTTTCCCTGATACTCAAAACAGATAATTCAATAGTTTTGAATTAGCATCTGAGAAGTTTGAGCAAAGTGTGAAATCTAGGCATTCTGATTTCAGCAGCCCTGGAATAGAACGGAGGAATCTGCAAGTTTCTCGAGCATCCCAGGTAGTTCTGATGCTTGGGCCCTCATTCTACACCTTGAGGAACATTGATCTGAAGAGCAGTCATAGTGATTCTGCCTCTAAATATAGTTTGTATTTGTTCTTTCGTCTTCTCTTTGTTACTGTATCTTAGTTTGGGATCTCACCTATCTTGCCTGAATTAATGATACAGCCTTTAGACCTCTGTTGCCTATATTTCTCTTCTCCATGCTCCATCATTTAAAACTGCCAACAGGGCCTCCTACTTAAACCAGAGCTACAATCCATATTACTTTAAAAAAAAAATCAAATCTCATGGGTTTCACCCAATGAGAAAATTAATCTCAAAACTTTTAATAACATGTTTTCAGGCATTCTGCATTGTAAATGCAAGCTGATTTTCAACTGCATATACTTTAATATGATTTGAAGACCTTTTATGGTTGTTTGACAAGTTCTAGAGTTTTGTCATGGTATGCTTTTCCTTCCTCAACCAGAACTGGTTCAGTTCAATTCCATCTTTTCTGAGATTTTCACAGCCTTGCCATCTTATCTTCTTTGGCTGTCACTTTTTCAGTCTACTTTTTAACTTTTTCTTATATATCATATCATTGTGAATTTATTTCTGACTTTGCCATAATACAGTGTAAAGTATATATTCATTATCCTAAACAGTGTATTTGGCCTTTCTGCAGATCTTTCTTATGTGATTGAGGGAATAACACATGTTTCAAAATGAAATGCTAAATAAATGACATAAAATATTTATTGAATGGAGTAGTGTTGCCTGAATAAATCTTTTCCTTTTTTGCCTCTGTGCCTTCCAACTTTTTTCCTATTTGCTTTCGTCTTGTGGGCACCTTTTTCTTCTTTTATCCTTTTTGAAAGCCTGTTTCTTTTTTACACTCCTCTTTCTTTCCATTCTATTCTTCCTCATTTCCTTTGTTTTTCTCTACCTTCCTGAACCTGTATAGCACTGATCAAAATTACTGATACCTTGAATTTTTGTAATGAACTGAGTCAGAATGATTATAAAGTTACCAGAATGAAGTAATTTTATTGCAAACACTTAAAAAAAGTCCATATTCATACATAACATGTATAAGAAAACAAATTTTTATATTGTGGTATGACCAGGACCTGTTTTGGGAAAAGCCTTCTGTATTGAGGTGGTTCTAATCCTACAAAAATCACTGTTAAAAAATATTATTTTAGTTAGTAATTCATGAATATTTATATTTCTTTTAATATCAGGAACAACAAAACCATACCCTGCTGATATTGTAGTTCAATTCAAGGACATCTATGCATTGATGGGCCAAAATGTGACTCTAGAGTGTTTTGCACTTGGAAAGTAAGTATAAATTTCATTACTATATATAGAATCATCAGTTTTTGTACCCTTTTAAGAAATATATGATATGAATGTTTAGCTATAAATACAAGATAGTTGTCTTTTAACTGTTGTGAATCTTTAGCTCTGGTATCTTTCATTTAAAGTCCTGTTCCTGATATCCGATGGCGGAAAGTCCTAGAACCAATGCCAAGCACCGCTGAGATCAGTACCTCTGGGGCTGTCCTGAAGATCTTCAATATTCAGCTAGAAGATGAAGGCCTGTATGAATGTGAGGCTGAGAACATCAGAGGAAAGGATAAACACCAGGCAAGAATTTATGTTCAAGGTAGATATTTTAATTTTCTGTAAATTTGATCAATGTCTTATTCAGAGCCATTTCCTTACTTGTAAAACTACTGTATCATAATCAATATTTTTCAAAAGGTTATATATCTTACAAATATATGCAGAAAGATGTATATTATGCATAAAGATGAAGTATTATCTTATATCTACTTAAGTGACTATCGTAGTCAAGGTTTTGCAAGGGAATATATTTAATACAGGACACATCATTTATAGGATTATTTTATAATAGCTACCCAAAAAAGTCAAATACAGAGAAGTGAAAGAGACTAGCCACATGCTAACTACCCAAAGAATCCAGCCAAGGACGTGGATCCCACAGCAATGTCCCATGCAAGTCCAGCTGAAGGCCTAAAGTCCAAGGCAATGTCCTCTATGAGTCCAGCCAGAGGCCTAGAACCCATGGCAATGTCTCATGCTTGTCCATATTGAGGATCTGCATTCGGAAGGCCCAAAGGGCAGTGGTAGAAGCCAAAAAATCCTGCGCTGGTAGGGTGAAGGATTTGTGCTACCAGGCTGAGGGATCTATACTGGAGCCAGGAAGTGATGCTCTTGGTGATGATCAGAGCTCCCCTGACAAGAACAGCATGCATTCCAAGCTACAGTGAGGCTCCAAGCTCCTCCTCTGATGAGAACAGCCAAGTTAGAATCAGGAAAACCAACTGCAGCAAGCTTCTCCTAGAAAATCAGCAGCCCCCAATATTCACCTCCAGTTCTCTTTTTATACTGTTGGCAAGAATCCTCAGATGAGTCTTCCATGCCCAGACCATGCTGATTCAGTTCACCTGGGTGTTCCAAGTTGACCATTAGTTAATCCACCACAGAGACAACTCTGAGTCATAGAAGTATAAGTTCATACCTTTGGTGTCTTGGTTAATAGCAACAGATTGATAGTCGTGTTCTTGGTAGTGTTCAAAATTTATAATTAGTGTAGCTCATTTACTCCCTTTATTATTCTCTTCTTTCAGTATTCTTTGTAGAAGAATCTGTGCATTATGACTTTGTTTGATTCAGTGGTTTGCAAACACTTTAGCATCAAAAATATCCTTGCAGGCTCATGAAAACAAATTGAAAGACACCACTCTCAGAATTTCTGATTCAGAAGATCCACAGTGGGCTCAGGAATTTATATTTCTACCAAGTGGCCAGAAGATGCTGATATTTCTGGTCTTAGAATGACACTTTGAGAGGCATTGGTGAACAGAATCTTCTTTGACAAAATTATCTTGGCACGAGTTTTTTTTTTTTTACATTTTAAAAATTAGTTTTACTGGTACATTTTAGGTATACAATATAATGACATTCATCATTGGAAATTTGCACCTTTACATAATCTCTCTTGGTTCTTATTTTT
>NW_004624917.1:621652-653017 GCF_000247695.1 Heterocephalus glaber
TACCTAACCTCTGTTCCAGCCGGTTCAGCGTTTCTATTTTAATATTTAGATCTTTAATCCATTTTGATTTTAGTTTAGTGCATGGCGAGAGATATAAGTCAAGACCTCATATTACAGTGATTCATGTATACTTAAGTTTTTAACAGCCCAGTTCATAATTGCTAAATCTTCAAAGTAGCTGATAAGTCCATCAACAGATGAATAGATAAAGAATATGATATTTATACATCATGAACTACTGCTGTGCTATAAAGAAGGATAATCTTGAGTCATTCGTAGGAAAATAGATGCACCTTGAGACCATAATTCTAAGTGAAATAAATCAGACACACAAACTTAAATATTACACAGTTTCTCTTATATGAGAAACTCACAATATAAAGAACAAAATTAAAGATAGATAAAGGAGACAGGTCTTTTGCAAAAAGGAGTAAGGGTTTAAGAAATGGAGGGAGGTGGGAGGGAGAAGAACAGAATAGGATGACAATATTGAGATATGTGAGGAATGTAACCATTATATATTGCAAGCATACTAATAAAAACTGAAAAAAAAATCCAGTGAGCCTATTAAATATTCTAGAAGGAATACAAAATGGCGATTTCAAAGTATAAATAATGTCTTCTCAATTTAAATGAAAAAGATGTCCTCATCATCTTTCCAGTAAATATAACATCTACCAGTGTTTTGGTGGCTTTGGGAAAAGACAAAATAGCAGTATATGATTGTCATTGATGATTTGTGTAAAATCCACACTGGATAGTTTCCTAGAAGAAATTATATTTACATTGAATTCTAGAGTATGAGAAAGAGAAAGCCAGGATGGAAGACTGGGCTGTGTGTGGGGTGTGTGCCAGGAAGTAAAGGTTGTGTGTTCAAAGGCCCTGAGAGAGGGAGAATAGGATGTGTAAGGAACTGCAAAAACTAAAATCACTATGATTTGGCTTTAAGGCCCATGGAGAAGACTTAAGAGAGCAAGACACAGGGAGTCAGATAACAAATGAGAAAGCTTTCCCCACTAAGGGGCTTGGGCTCTAGGTAAAAACAATGAAAATATCTGCAAAGTCTTAATGAAAGAGGAGATCAAGGAATTTTTGCCTTTTGAAGGAATGTTCTGTCGCAAGTATTGCAAATAAATCTTCACAATAATCCAAGAAAGTAAGATGTACTATTGACCCTATTTGGGTACTTATGAGGCTGGGAAACATTGAAATTCCTTCTGGAAAAAATGCACTGATAATATTCAGAATGGAACTTGAACTCTGCAATGATGACATGGCACACAAATGTGACAACATGGTCCTCTTCAGAGGATGGTCACTAGTAGGACTGTATTGGAGTGGGAGCAGGGCATGTGGCGCAGCACAGCCTTCCTTGAATCTATCTCTTAAAGTTAATATATTTGACCTAAGAGTTTTTAAGACTTTAACAAAAGGATAATAGAAAAATTAATATTAAATAAGAGTCACTTTGTTAAATTTGCCCTCTTTTTGGGTGCTCACTCACAACACCTAGATAGCATTGCCTTCCCACTGGACCCACCCAGCTCTGTCTCCTTGATGATTGAATCCTGCTCTCATCCTAACAAAGACCAATATCATGCGTTGCTCAAACCAAGGATTTCCCAGAACCATGTTTTGTGGACTTGTCTTTCCTGAACATCATTATGTGTCCAAAAACGGAAAGAGATCTAACTCCTAAAATCTTACAATTTTGCTTAGTCTATAATATTTTTAAAATGTTAAAATCAAATTGAATTAATTCCTTGGTGAGTCTACAAGTTTGGTTTTTGATAACTACTTTAATTCATTAATATTACAATGTAGGTATCACTGTAGTTTTCATATACAAATGTTTTCTTGTTGTAAAATAATATGCACAAAGAAATACTAAGTGGATTGTTTATTTACAAAACGTATATGAAATATAAATTGAAAAACAATTTCTAAGAATATGAATAACAGTCTTCAAGCATGAATGATCTTATTCTGATTAACATAATTACATAAAATATCTCCACATAACAAAGTTGCTTCTGTGCCTGGTTAGTGGACTCCAGAAAGGTTGAAACAATGCTTGCACTCAGTAAGAAGGAGCCATGACTCTTCATAAATTGTGTTTTGAGTTCTCAAATATAAAATTTTATTTTTGGCTCAAATTGTATACAGTCTCTGACAGAATTTCTTTGTAATTAACAGAATTAATTTAATTGTTAATTTATATTGGATAGATTGCTATCAGCTCTGAAGTGACCTTCACCTGAGCTATTTATGTGAGAACATCTCCATGATTATTTTCTACTCCAGAGTTGGTATGCTTTACCAATAAACAAAGTTCCCTAAATATTCTTATTAAAATGTAATTTTAAGTGTCAAAGGAAAAATGCCTCAAATTATAGATGTAATGACACTAGGAAATATGTATAGTCATGGTTCACGTAGCGGTGGGGATCTATTCTGAGACATGCATTGTTAGATGACTTTATCATTGTGTGAACTCATAGTGTGCTTATCCAAATCCAGATGGAATAGCCTCTACACCTAGGATAGGTAATACCTTCATTCATTCTCTCTCTTTCTCTTTCCCTCTTTTTCTCTCCCCACATCCATCCATCTGTTCTTCTATGTATCTATCATCTATTTATCTTTATCATACCTATATCATTCAGTTACATTGCAGTCTCATGAGGCTATTGTTCCTATGGATGTAATGAACAAACACAAAACTGAATAAAGGACAATAGAAAATGATACAATCAAGAGATATGGTAAACACAAGATACATGAGGCTGCTGCTCTCATAACATAGCATAGTGTTTTACAGTAAACTGATTTACAAAAAATTAAAGAAGTATACTCTTAAATATTGATTAAAAATATAGGATACATTAACCAGTAACATATCATTATCAAGTATTATGCATTGTCTATAATTATATGTGTTTTGCTTTTATACAACTGACAGCATCACCACAAACATGTGAGTAATGCACTGTTCTTGGTATTACAATGGCTAAGTCATCATTAGGACTTAGAAATTATCAGCTCCATCATAGTCTCATGGGGTCATTCTTATATATGTGATCTATCAGTAACTAAACTGTCAGAAAGATGAGAAAGATGAATTGTGAGCTAATATATGTAAGTAAATTAAAATTGTTACTATGGGTTTTAGAACAAATTGTTGTTTTCCACTGTAACTTGACCATAATTTCCATTGCTTTGCTTGCAAAATAATTAAATAGGAGAAGGTAGAAATTTGGCAAGATCTTATATGCTAGTGAAAAACAGTATAACACACTAATATTGTTACTGTACTAATATATTTCCTCCAAGAAGGAGACGCTAGGAAAGAATTAGCCATATAAGAGATTTATTAATGGAAATTCCTGGAAGGGAATAGAGAGGAAGTAGGGTGCAGGCTAGGAGAGCCACCTGACTGAGATGCAGGTTTGATCCCAGAAGAAGGAGAGAGCGAAGGAGGGAAAAAAGATTGACTCAGATGCAGGGCAGTGCAGTTCAAGAGAATATGATCAGGCCACTGGGAAGTGCTTCAGTCAAAAGTGCCCGTGGGAGTGCAGTGCCTTTTAGAAAAGTCTTCCCCTGCCCCGTCATTGGTTGACAGCTTGTGCAAGTGTGGCCTGGGATAAACACAGGGGTGGGTTTCTGAATCCAGGGTCTGGGGCAGTGGATTCATTACACCCTTGTAGCTAGAGAAAGAGGCATATCCTCAGAGCTGACTTCTAATAGCTAAATTACTTATTATGTTATTTTGATGTTACATTTCTTCTTGAAGAACAAAGGCTATTCTAAAATGAATTAAGTTAGAACTGGATAGTTAAAGAAAGAAAATAAAGTTTTAGAATATATAATTAGTAGAATTTTCAGTATTTTCTTATATGGAATTTTTATTCGTAATCTAGATAAAAATATTTTTCTTTTATCAAACTCTGCCTTTAAAATGGAACATAAATTTGTATGTTTTGTGCAAAGCTTCAAAGTATTGTAAAACTTTTAAAATAATGCATTTAATGAAAGTAAAAATCCACTGACAGGTAATCCAGAGGGAACAATCTGGTTGGTGGAATAAAAATATGAAAAAATTAGGTTCTGCTCAAAGAAGGATTGCCTAAATGTTAATATCTTAAGGTAGCTATTACAAAGGCAGATATTAGAATATCTTTATTTAAAAGTTATTATGTTCTCTGCAATAGTGGCAGTTTGTCCTAACTTTGAAGTATGAATTGAAGTCCTAAGGTTGCATTTCTGGAAGACTTAAAACTCATTTTTTTTCAGGCTTGTTTGAACCTGTCTCATAATGGTTGAAACTATGGAAGTGGAATGTGGAAAACAACTTCCTTCCTTAAACTCTATGTAATTCATTTTTAAAAAAAAAAAACACCCTTTTTGAATGCCTCTTCAACAATCAGTATGACACTACTGAGTGAGGGCGTATAACACAGAATCTTTAAAAATTAATGAATAAATAGCTGCTATAGCCTTTGAGAAAAAAATGTAATTGTGCGGTGTACTGGGTCCTTTGATCCTGCTTTGGGTCTCACATTTATTTGTTATTTCAATGACTGTGTGATTGATCTAAAAAAAAAGAATATTTACTAAGAATTTTATTTATGTGCTGGGGACACTACCATCAGTAAAACAGATACAAATTTCTGACATCAAAATGTTACAGTCTAATAGGAGGACATCATTAATACGCTAAGCTGAAAAATTTCAGATGATATATGCATTAGGGAAAAAAATCTGGGAAGAGGAATATGATGTAGAATGTCAAGGCAACAAAATTCTATGTGTAGTGAGTATAAATGTGTGCATATGCATACACATACAAAAGCACAAATAATGCTAACCAAAATCATTTAAAAAGCTTTATTAAAAGTATAAAACCTAAAAGATTTGAAGAATAAGTTGTGTGATTATCTAAAGTCCCATAGGACATAGGATAGTGGCTTTTACTATAAGAAAGTCACCAGAGGGTTTACAAGTTATTGAGTGGCATCTGAGCAGTAATGTGACATAATATGTCTTAGGTCACTGATGTGTACATGTCTGGCTGACGTGAGAAAGAGACAAAGGAAAAGCAAGAATACAAACAGGAGTCAGAGGACTTCTGCAATAGTTCAGGAAAATGATGAATATGACTTTCTAAAATACTGTTGATGCTGAGAAAGAATGTTAAAATCAAAGGCTAGAATGTTTCCACTGAATAAAAGTCTTCCTATCAAGTGACTTGTATAAAATGTAATAATCAAAAATATTAGTTTATAATGTGAGTGCAATGATATTTTATTACTTGAATGATGTATGTCTTTTGATAGAATCCTCATTTGGGAAGATGGAAGCTTGGAAATCAACAACATAACAAGGAATGATGGAGGCATTTATACATGCTTTGCAGAAAATAATAGAGGGAAGGCTAATAGCACTGGTACACTTGTTATCACAGGTAAGAGATCATTTGATATTTTATTAATATCTTCTAAATTCTGATGATGCTTAATTTCTAGTGCACTAAAAGACAGGTGGGTCAGGGCTAAGCTTCTGTAAACAGTCCCAGTATGAGTAAGTTTCTCCTTCTGTTGGAGTTGTTCCTGAACTTTGGATGTGAAAATATCATATTTCTTTGCATAGAAAAATCAAAGTATGTTGCTTCTCATTCTTTAATGTATACTGCACAATATGATGCCTCGTATTTTGTTGAATTGTGCTTTACTCTTTCATTTAAAAATGTACAGATCCCACGCGGATAATCTTGGCCCCGATCAATGCCGATATCACTGTTGGAGAAAATGCCACCATGCAGTGTGCTGCGTCCTTTGATCCCGCCTTGGATCTCACATTTATTTGGTCTTTCAATGGCTATGTGATTGACTTCACCAAAGAGAATATTCACTACCAGAGGAATTTTATGGTATGTGTTCTGAGTTTCATCTTATTAACATACCAGTGATTCTTGTGTGCCTCCACTACAATTCTAGTATAATCATATTTCATATGCTTTTTTTCTTGAAACTGAAAAACAAACAAAAAATAAGCAAATAAGCTTTGACTAGTTCTTATAGTAGTGATAATACTTCTGAACTCCTCTAAAAGGGCTGGTCATGAAGATTTTGGTAGAGATATTAATTTATAAGTATCCATTATGTTTTAGGTAAATTTATAAATATTCATTGGGTACATTGGGTCCATTTTCCCTCTAAATGTAATTCTTTGTATATATTGATACATACTATATCTCACTATATATGTACTATATGTTCTAGTACTCTCACTTTTATTGTACGAGAGATAAAAGCATAATATTTATCCTGGATTATTATGATTGCTTTAAAGCATTTATTTTATTCTTTGAGGATAAGCAGTCAAAATGTATGTTGGAAGAGGAAGAATTAGTCTATGTGATTTGTAAAAGGATTAAATGTCTATATTTTAAGAATTAGAGTATACCTGCTATCAGTACCATAATTAAGCATAGTGATACAGTCAATGTACAGAAACAAATAAAATAGGAAAAGATTGGAACCAGTACAGAAGTAATGACTTGGATGAAAACATCCGAAAGTGGTAGACTGCTCAGTTACAGTGCTTTTAAAATGTACCTTGGTCTCTTGGCCCTCCTAGCCTCTTCTCTGGAAAGTGGCTATTTAAAAATTCAAAGATCTATTTGGAACACACTCTTAATTAAGACAAATTTTAACCTTGGAATCAGTTATTAATATAGATGCAAAAATTTGAATTGACTCTAAGATATTACAGATTTTTAAAACCATATAAAATCTGGATTAATATGTACATAGTATAACATCATCATGCTTTTAAATTATCCAGCTCAACTTTTAGTCAAGTTGAGTAAGACTTGAAGTGAATGGGGACATTTCTTCTTGCATTAATAGACAGATGCATAGGAACAGCTGTTGATGCTTTACAACTTGTATGCCTCTGTGTGTTTATTCGCTGTCAGTCTAGTTCTTTTTAATTTACATGGTCTAGTTATTACTGACAACCTACAGGAACCCTGCCAATTTGGCTTCTGAACCAAAACTACAATTTAAAAAAATCAGAGAATCAACACTGTACTATAGATTCATACTTTGCCATTATACCATGTAGCATTTTCCCTTATATGACTGAAACTATTTTGATGGGATTAATATAAACATGCCCAGCATTTGAAATTGGCACCAAGAGTTTTAACAATTTAATAGCTTCTCAAATTGTGAGTTCTTTTGGCAATAAAAGTAAATGCTACTTGGCTTTTATTCATTTAAAGGAAAAGAGTGAGCTAAACAGAGATCTTTTTTAAAAACAGACTTTTGAATTTGTTTAGTTCTGTGGTATTATAAATTGAATAATTCCACAAATGCACTCTCAAAATATGATATGTATAGCTTATAAAGTAGTTACTTAGTATCTGCAGTAAAGTCTATGTAAATAAATTTGGAGACATAAATCACTTTAATTACACTGAAAATTTAGAGCCTATGCGTGTTTTTTAAAACATAGATACACTATCCTAGTTGATGTAGATGACAATTGCAAAGTGGAAAAAGAAAAAGGGAGAATGGAAGGAAGGGAAAAGTACACTGCAAAGTGAGGAAGTAAAGAAATAATTGGAATGCTAATGAAGAAGTAGCCACCACCTGCCTGCCTTGCAAGTGCAAGGTCCTGAGTTCGATCCCCAGTACACCCCCCCAAAAAAAGTGAAATAAGTTTGACCCTAAAACTGAGAATGATGGCTGGGGATTTAGCTCAGTGGTTCCGCCTCCTGCCTCACAAGCACAAGTTCCCAAGTTCAATCTCCGGTACCAAAAAATAAAAAAGAGAATACTAGTAGTACTCACTTCCTTCACTGCTGGCTTTTACAGCTGACAGCTTCAGAGGTTCATGAAATTGCCTCTTAGGCACTCAGGCCCCATCTCAGAATTCATCAACTAATGTTTAGCTCCTTCTATCAAAACATGATCCACCTGTAACACAAAACTATCCATTGGCTAAAGATGCAACACAACTGAATATGAATATCAAATGCATATTTTAACACTTCATACATGGATAGGTGGGTTAAATTCTCCAAAGAAAAAAGTAGACAAGAGTGTTTGTTTTAGTTAATTATAAAATTTAATTTTGCTTTTGAACCCACAAAAGACCAATAAAGTTTTCCATATCATCTTCCTTGTTTTTTGAAGGCAAATTTCAAAGGTGGACTTCACTGCTAAATGGGCCACAGAAAATTTACATAAAAATATCAGAAATGTTTGACCCACTTTTGATAAGATAATCCTAACAGCTAGTAATTATTTCTAGGTTTGTCAATACATAGGAATGGGTCTTCCTAACTAAATCTTAGTGAAAGAAAACATAATAGAGATAGCATATGTTAAGACAAACTATAGAAGGCAGGAACACAGCTAACTGTATTTGTCCATTGTTCAAAATTGCATGAGCAAATATATAAGACAGACAGATAGGGTCTTAAAGAATGTTTTGATATTTTTAATTCTGGGAACATTTTAACAATTGAATAGGTCTTTTTTTGTTTGTTTTTAAAGAACAACTAAGTCACAAGCAGGCACAGTGAGCGGCCCTGTGTATAAGAGGAGGACAGATACCAATTCTAAAGAAATCAGAGATGCTCTGTGAATTTAAATTTAGACACAAGGGCTGGGGATTTAGCTCAGTGGCACTGCTCCTGCCTCCCAAGTGCAAGGTCCTGAGTTCTATCCCTAGTACCAGAAAAAAAAAAACAAGGCATAAATTCAGATGCAATTCTTTTGTAAGCTTTTAGTTATTAAACTGATGTCATTATCTTCATGATTTAATAATATTAATTCCTACAAATTAATATTACAAGCTATGACTAACAAAATTATAAGTATCAATTTTTACTTTTTTGTCTTGTGAATTTGTTTTCATTTTTCAATTTAGTTTCAAAACTACATTGTATTCTATCATCAATATGCTTTCGCCTTTGCTTGCTATTCTTAATTTTGACCACTAAATGGCAGCCTTGTATAGGCCTCAAATTTCACATCCTGTAATATAATTTGGAATTTGAAGACTTATTCTATGAAATTATACAAATGCATTCTCCCACTTATGATTAATTTGTGAGATTATGGATGATTTTTAAATGTCTTCATTTTACTTTTTTTAACTAAAGTCATATATAATTAGCAGGGAAAGAGTAACTATACATTTTTAAAGGTGTGTTTTTCTTTTAAGAATTTATGCTAAGCACAAAAAAGGTAAAAATAGAGTTGCCATTACATTTAATGGTCCTATTTTATATAAAACCCTTCTAGATTAAATTACTTTTTGTAATGTAACTTAATTTTACACTTAACATTGATGTATAAAAATTATGAGTATAAATATCTAGAGTTTGTCATGTTATTCTTTCATTTATTTAATTTTTATTTAATTTTTATGTTTATTTTATAATTTATTTAATTAATTAAATAATGTTCACTGAATATTATATTATTATATTCTCACAGCCATAAAAAGTTTGCTTGAACAAAGAGATGTTAAAATACACAGCAAAAATAAATTTTATGAGCTGGATACTTTGGTATAAGTTATTAAGGTCATCCATCAGCATTCCTTCATTATGACAGAAATATCTGAAAAAAATTAAAGGAAGAAAGGCTTATTAAAGCTAAAGGTTTCAGAAGCTTCAACTGATCGTCAGCTGGTTCCATAGCTTCTAGGCTGGTGGCAAGGCAGAAACATTACGGTGAAAGGGAGTGGCAGAGGAAATCTCGTGGTCACCTCGCAGTAGCTAGGGTACAGAGAGAGAGAGAGAGAGCGACAGAGAGAGACAGAGAGAAGGGTTTGGAAACAAAATATACCAGTCACCAAGGTCACACCACCACTACCTATTCTCACCTCCTAAAGTTCCATCACCTGCCAACAATACCATGACATTCTGACTTTGTGGATGGATTAGCCCACTGATGAAGTGACAGCCCTCATGATCTATCACCTCTGAGAGCCCCACTAATAACACTGGTGCACTGGGGACCCAGCCTCCAACACAGGAAACTTCTGGAGATAATTCTACATTCAAACATTAACTAGAAATCTGTCTGCATTCTTTTCATCTGTTAAAGTTATGTAGCAAATAATTATACATTTTCCAACTCCAATTACAAAATGACTTCTGTTTTACACTTTCCATTTTAGTAGCTACTTGCTACCTTTGAGTAAATACAAAAGACAGAGTCATTACAGTTATCAATTTAATTTATAGCTCATCTTTTCCTAGGAAGGATCTCAGACCATCTATCAAAAATATGTATTTGCAGGCTGAGGATTTAGCTCAGTGGTTCTGCCACTTGCCTTGCAAGTGTAAGGTCCTGAGTTCGATCCCTGGTACCAAAAAAAAAATGTTTTCCAATATATCATTTTATTTCTCTTTTATAGTGGTATCCTATCTGCAGAAATTATTTTTCAGAAGCCATCTAATTTTTGACTACTTTTGACATTTAACAGTATTATCTTTCTCAGAGCCACTCTTTTAGTTAACCTCGTGACTTTCTTGAATTTTCCAATTCTGGCGATTGCCACTATGTTTTATTTTTCTGACTCTCTTATTACAAAAAAAAAGTAAAAATTGGGCTGGGGATGTAGCTCAGTGGTGCTGTGCCTGCCTGGCAAGTGCAAGGTCCTGAGTTCAATCCTTGGTACCAGGAAAAAAAAGTTAAAATTGTAATTTCACAAGAAGTTATTGCATGTCTGTTATGAATTTGTAAATATCACATGAATTTTTAAGAGGCTCTGCTACAAACTGCCTGGGCTGAGGGCTCCACACATTCACTTTGTGTCCTGTGACTCCGAGCCAGAGATTAAACCTCTGAAAGCCTCATCTTTCCTCTCTGTAAAATATTATTAATCATTCACTTACATCATTTAGATTACTTCATTGGGTTTCTAAGGCTAGTTGCTTCACAGTGTTTTTGTGGGGATTAAATGAGAGCATACCTAGTGGTTGGCACAGGATCTAGTATATTACACCTAGTTATTATTAATACTTTTTTAATAGACCCATCATTCCCATTGAAAATTCCAGAAGTTTTTGCCAGATACTTTTTTTTTCTGGTAACAGATCTTATTTCTCATAATATAATTTTTTATACTGCTCACTTTCCTGGATACCTATGGGTGATTAAAAAATACAGTGAATGATGAAATTTTTTAAAACTGACTACTGTAAAAGACATATTGTCATTAGTCTCTTTCAAAATACTCCCCTCACTTCAAACACACTTACCCTATTGTTCTTCTATTTTCTGAAGCAGGTCTGCAAATCCTCTTTGACAAGTGTCTTTTGTTGCACTGCTCTGGCTGTCTTGTTGTGCTGAATCAACTCAAAATATTTATCTTTTGTGGTCATTTTTACTTTAGGGAAGAGCTAGAGTCTCATGAGGTCAGATCCAAGGAATAAAGTAGATAAGGACACACTATAATGTTTTCATGAGCCTGCATTTCCATTGAGTGGCTCTTGGGAGCATCATTCACTGTATTTTTTATCACATTTTATAAAGACACACATGAGGCAGGACTTCCAGAGCTGTTTCAGAAAGTGGCAACAACGGAGACTAAGTGTGTTCAAAGCAGGAGGGAGGATTGTTTTGAGGGGGGATTAATGGCAATGTGTCCTTTACTGCCGTAAGTTTTTAAAATGTGAACACTCACTATATGTGTTGATCATCTCTTGTGTTTTGAGGCCAAAATATTCTAGATATTTCACTTTTGACAGTAGTAGAGAAGTAATATGAGTGAACATTTATTGAATGCTTAGTACTTGGCAAACAGTTGATTCCTCAGTTGATCTTCAGAGCAATCCTCAATGGAGGACATATTGTGAATTTCTCCATGTCCTAGCTAGGGAAACTGAGGACTAAAAAGGCTAAGTAACCAACCCAGAAAAATCACCCACTTTGCTAGTGGCCAAGGAAAGATTTGAAGCCAGGTGGTCTGATTGCTGACTATCTGATCTGCATCATTTCCAGTTTTAATCTATAAATTAATATTCATATCTATGTCTATTTAAGAAATTTTCCAGTTGTGTGAAACACTATATAACAATACTGTTCATTTTATTCTACAGTCTTGTTTAATGAACCCTATCAATTCAGTTTATCCAAATTGCTTCAGCTTTTCTATGCTATTAGCAACCTTCAAATTACAGTATAAATCAAATACATACAGGTTCAAATGGTCTAACTATAGTTATGGTAACTCAATCATCTCCTTTAAATGAACTGGCATGAGTTTTTGAGGGCGGTATGTGAGTATGCATTTTTTCTGATTGTACACATAGAGCCATTGAAGCAAAGAGAAGACAGATTTTTTTCCCTTAGGATGTTTTCTTTTTTAAAAGAAAATATTGATTATACTACATGGTCACAAAAATGTGTTTAGATTTGAGAAATTTATTTTTTCATATCGGAGCATTTTGTGATTCTCAGCAGCAACTATGCTTGAGAGAGAGAGAAAGATGGAAAGGAAAGGAATAAAAAAAGAGAAGGAAAGAAGGAGGGAGGGAGGGAGGAAAGGAGGGAGGGAGGAATGGCTGGAGGAAGCGAGGCAGGCTACCACCTAAGAAGAAGCCATTTTTTTTTTTTACCTCATTGGCTCTCTGTTGGTTTCTTAATTGGTTCCCTCAATTGTGTACACACTGTTGGACAAGAAGAGAAGATTGTCCAGAATTATGGAGCAACAAGTTGGAGGAAATGAGGGTTTGACAAGCATCCTGAGAAAGGCAAGAATCAAATTACAGCTAAAGAAACCAGAATGGAAAGTGGGCAGGCAACGGAGATGGATGTAAGACCTAAAGCCCTGGTTCTGAACTTCTAGCAGTTTTGCTTCTATGGTGACATTGGCTATGTATGGAGATACTTTTGGTTGTCACAACTTCAGGGATGTTGTATGATTGGGCAGCTGTTTAACATAGGGGCTATTAAAATTCCTATAATGTGCAGGCCAGACCCCAACAACAGAGACTTATGCAGTCTGAATTGTTAATTATACTAATATTGAGAAATAGTATCAAGGAAGTTTTCAAGAAAAGGAGAGTCAGGAATAAAGGGATTAGCCTCTGAAGTTTTAAGCATGATATGTTAAAAATAGTTATGGTATTTTGAGTAGATGAAAGTGTTGGGGACATAAATTATAAGAAGCTGGAAAAAAGAAAGCATTTTTCAAATTAGTATGAATAGTAGAAAATAATATTGTATGTGCATTGTCAATTTAAGGCTTAAATTTTGATGAGCAGTAGGAAAGAGGAAGAAATGTGTAAAAACTCTATGGGCCATTGTTATAATTCTGTGACCCCCAAGAAACTCTTGAAGGCATTCTGCTCATGACTGAATCCAATCTCTGTTCTTCCTATCAGTAACTGATTGGGTTTCTAGATTGAGTTAGAGAATTTAATCCTACCTCATTCAGTAAAAATAACTTTCCTGTTCCTTTTCACTCCTTTTAATTACAGATGACTTCTGGACATTCTTTACTCTTTCCCAGCAATAAACACAAAAAGGGTAGCTGTGTTCCCCAGGTGCATCTCTAGTTGAGCTGGCTTCTTTAAGATCATCGAGTTTCAAATGTAGAGAGTATGTCATATGAAGTCACTGTCCAGCATAGCATCCTGAAGGGATGCGCTTAATAAGTGTTTGGTGATGACAGTGTTAAATAAAGAGAATTAGGCACATTCTGTTTTAGAGGTGTATTATTGGCTTTGAGAGATCTCCTCAAGTTGATTCAAAGTTGTAGACACAATTTAAATATCCTACTTTACATACCTAAGTATCTCTACAGAAAGTATTCTGGCATTTCATGGATACAGTATAAAGCTATTGAAGAGGGTAAAATAAACATGTAAACATTTTGTGTCTTGGGAATTTTGTACTTTTAAAAAATGGACTTTTGATGTTTTATTTTTATTACACTAGGAATATATGATTTTGTCACTAGTTGTCGTATTTATTTTTAATGAACTGATTTTTCAAGTTTGTTTTAAAGAACAGCACAATATCTAAGTAGCGGAACTTTTGCTGTGGTGTTGCTGCCCACATGTACATGACTTTGGGCAAACAGGCACGCTGAACTTCAGGTACCACATCTGTCACAGGAGGGGCTTTGGCCACCTCAGAAGTTTAGATGAACAATAACAACACAAAGGTTTTAATAGCATAATTGCTTTCTCAAAGAAAATGTAATTGAAACCCCAATATTTAAAAAGATGATGAGGTTTCTCTGCCTAAAGATCTAAAGAGGGAAGTGTGTGTGTGTGTGTGTGTGTGTGTGTGTGTGTGTGTGACTACATGGCCAAGAGCCCTACACACAGAGCCCCCACATTTCTTCTTGTTCCAATAACTCTCATTCTTTTTCTCTTACCAAGTGGCCCATGAAGATTCCCAGAACTTTGAGGCTGATGAGAAGCAACTTGAAAACCATATGAGTTAAATGTTATCCAAGTTTTCTTTCAAATCTGAAATGCAAGTTCCAAACCCAAGGCATTCATGCTTTTGTTCATTATTCAAATAATTTAACAGAGACCTCAAACAAAATGTTCTCATTTTTGACTTTTCATTTTAAAACAGGCACATTGATAAAAATTGGACTCTTTAGCCATTACTTTCACTCTTTCTTTTGTATAAAAGTAGCCAAGTGTAGGGATATTCAACATTTCATCTATTTCTATAAATACTGAATGACTTCTTAGTAATTATCTTGGACAGCTTCCCTTAATTATTTGAAGTTTTCTATGCCAAATGACACACTTTATAAATTTTTTCTATCTTGAAAAATGTTTTAGTTTCAAGTAATCTTAATATTAATGCATTACTTAAAATAACAGCAACTTGAATATCAGATAATATGAAGAATTTAGTGTTATATGTGAAATGGTTTTGCAATTTTGTCATAGAATGGCTTTTTTTGAGATTCAAGCTATTGTCTTAAAGTGTTGATAAGCAGTACTGATATGATATGTAGGGGACAGGGGAAGGGGACGTTACCAGAACCTCTGCAGTTAGTCCTGGTCTCCTGCGAGCCACGGCAGCACACGGCGAATCACAGGAAAGGTAGAAAAATGAGACTGAGAAGAAGCTGAGCTTTGGGTCTGATCAGTGCTGCTCTGGGCAGCAAAGACAAAAGCCCCCAGCTTACCACACCTTTTATTCAGTACATTGGGAGAAACAAATGTAACAAATGACTTGCAGAGAGTTCAGTACATCGGGAGAAGCAAATGTAACAAATGACTTGCAGAGAGTTCAATAGTTCACATTGGGATAAACAAGGTGTAACAGAAGGCTTGCAGAGAGTTCAGTACATCTCCCGCAAACAAGATATTAACAGTCCAAGAACAACAAGGAACTGAGCAGATGTTTGTTCTCCCAGGATGTTTCTTGTCCTGGAGAATCACAGCATCACTGGATCACTGAAGTCTCAGTTCTGACCGGAGGCCAAACTGGAGTTATTCTGTAGCTGGGCTGTAGGCAAGAGAACTAGGCTAACCAAATTATTTTTCCCTAGAATTATGTAGCATTGCTCCCGACAATGATATCAGCATTTTATTTTTCAAAGCTTCAGCATGAGATAGAAGATAGTAGAAAGAAGGAATGATGGAGCTAGCTACACAATTAAGATAACACAAATCTAGATGGTTGATATTGGGTATCAATGGTACTATTCTTTCTACTTTTCTATGTTTGAAAATTTAAAGAAACAATTTAATAAAATAATATACACCACTTATAAGCACAATTTTTAGTTATCAAACAATGAACTTATTTATCTGATCTATAAAATACTATCTTGGTAATCACATGATCTGGTGAAAGCAGAGAAGTATAAAACTTATGGAGCCATCCACAGGTAGCTTAACTTAAAACATCAAATACTTTATATTTTAAGTGAGAATATTAATACTAAATCCTTGGGTATCATAAAAATTAAATGAAAAAATGTATGTGAAAGAGCTGGCACATTGCTAACCATTTAAACATCATAAATTAGGTACAGTAGGAGTTCAGTAGTAGTGACAGCAGTGGCAGTCACAATAGTAGTAGTGGCAACAGCAATTGTAATAGTATGATTAAGAGCAACAATGGTAGAACCAGTGGTAGTGGTATAGTTATAGTAGAAAGATATCTTTAGCTACAGTTAAAAATAGTACATCTTTCATAGGGCTATTGCTAAGAATAAGTATATTGGTACATGTAAAGTATGTATAACAGCCTTTGACACATAGTTAATCCTTATTAAATATTTGCTATTAGTAGAGTTAGTGGTGGTGATGTTAGCATTTGTAGCATATAATACACTTGCTGTTGTTATTCTAATGTGCCAAAAGAAAAGATGAAATTATTCTTTCATGGGTAAAGTATTCATTAGATATATTCAATAATTTTGTTTATGTTTATAAAATATGCCCCTCAAAATATATTTTTCCCTTCAGCCTTCTGTATCTAAAGTTCAGAGCCTTAACTCTGAACTTTAGTGGAACAAAACAGATGTTTTTAAATGTATAATCTTTATGAGATCTAACTTTTATCTAGACATTGTAATTACCATATAGATATGTCTTTGTTTATTATGATTAACTGTGTTCATTTTAATAATCAGATTCATTTGTATTGCATTAATTATTTTATAGTTAGTGTGTGGGGGGAGTGGAGTAGGCATTTATATATTGGAAGTCTTTAGATTCAAACTTTGGAAATTTCTAAGTGGTCAACCACATATACACTTTGGAATATCCCTGAGCTTTGCTATCACAATTTCCAGGATGTGATTCAACTCTCCTCATATGAAGGGAAGCATTTTGTAATTTAGCCAAGCTGTGGTTTTCAGTGAAAATATAGAGAGCATTCGTATCTAATTTGTGGCTAGAATATGCTGAGGCCCGTGATCTTTACTTGCTTTGTAAGCATTCTGTCAGCCATGGAGAACCTCAACATCTTCTGAGGTATGGAAAGCACTAGCAGCTTTTATAAACCATTAGGAAAGCTATTATATATGCACAACTATACTGGAAATAACACAGTGTACTTTTTCTTTGCTTTCCTTCTGAGAAGTTTCAGCACTATACCTTTACCAAATATAGATCAAATGAGAATAAATGTTAAAATCGCTCATTATTGTTCTATATAAATTAACCTCTCATTACCTACCTAAGGCTTAATATTTAAAATGGCTGACTTTTAAATGAGTTTAGCATTAAACTTTTAGAATAGCTTAATTAAATGTTGTAAGAATTTAATGTGAAGTGTACAAAAGTATGAATTTGATGTAATGTTTTAAACCATACAATATTTTGTGTTTTCTATTACATGTGACAATATAAAGATCACATCATTTCTATGAGAATAAAATAAGTAAATTAAAAACAGCACTATATTTCAAACTAAGAATTTCTGAACAGAATAACTGTTTTATTAAGGAAAAATAGTAGATGTATAACATATAAACATTTTAAAAGAACAATAATATCATAAAGTGTCTATCTTTATATTATTTTTGCCCTCAATTTTCTTATTGTGAAATTGGATAGGAAAAATTTTAAATTTTGAAGTATTTTATGTTTTATTCTTTTAATCCCTTGAGAGATAGTAGGATTTTACCAATAGGATTCTTATTTTTCTTTCTTTTTCTCTTTCATTCATTCTTTCTTTTTTTGGTCCTGGGGATGCCACTCAGGGCCTAGCATAAACTTCTGCTGTTCAGCTGCATTGCACCTCAGCACCAGGATTCTCTCTGATAACTGCACCAACCAGAGAACTGACCTGATTTAAAGAAAGAATATAATTTTCTCTTTATATAAACATTTTGTTAAATATAACTATATTCTTACACCACAATAGTTTGAAAATATTTTACTTAGTACATTTCTATTAATGAATATTTACTGTTAAATGCATTTCTGTTAAGGATATCAAAGCACATTAGTCTATCTTTACAAATACATAGCATTTATTTTATTTTACTATAATTATTTTATATTATTTTGTTGATTTCTCACTGGATAGTTAGATGTATGTGACAAGAAAGACCTTATAGTCACTTCCCCATATATAGAATCTTACTCTGTGCTTACCTAATTTATTTTTTAAAAAGCATAATTATGAATGATAATATTTTACCTCCCTTATTAGATGAATTATATTTAGTATGGTATGAGAAGTTAGGCCAAATACAATGTAGCAGAGTCCCCCGAACTCCACTTATTTCTGATACCAATTGCAAAGCTCAGGAGTTGCCTCTACTGGAAGGGACTCACTGAGCTCACTAAAGCTGTTATAACTGATTACAGTTTCTTACGGGAAAAAGATGCAGGCTTATATCTGCTGAGGGAAGAAGTGGACAGGGCTTTTGAAGAAGTACCAAACCCAGAGCTTTGGTTGTCTTCTCCCTGTGGAGCCAAGGTGCGTTACTCTATTGTCTTTGATGTGTGGCAGTATATGCAAAGTATTACCAGCGAATACTCAGTTAACTGGGGAAGCTTAACTGAGCCTCACTGTCCACAGTTTTTACTAGGGCTTCATCATTCAGGAGCAACTGAAAGATTGACTGTCCACATGATACTACATTTCGAGGTTCACCGATAACACATTACCTAAAGCCCTTATTTGAACTGAAAACGTTCATGTTTCTACCATGGTCAGCCCCTTCTCTAAGACTCTACAAGAATATCTAACTTCCACTAAATAACATTGATACACTACCTGGTATGACCCAAACTCTACTCTAAAATTATATAAGTGTGGTGAGCCTTTATTCTTTATCACACTGTTAGACTAATGAGCATGATCCAAGATCCCCAGAAAAAGAAAGATGTTACAGACTACCTTTTGGGAGATGAGGGCAAAGACCAGGTCTTTTTGCACAAGACCAAATTCTTCCTACAGAAATGGATTGAAAAACTTTAAGTTTACTTGTATGTTGACAATGTTCTTTTTTTCTATAAATTCTTTTATAAAAACTTATACATTGTCTCACAAAATTAGTATATAAATAATTTGAAATATATTATTCATAGATGATCAAGGATATAGAAAATGATAGTGTTCTTAATTCAGCTATTTATCTTACAGCATCATTATTTGACCTGAATAAAATCATATAATATTATTAAAAGAATGTCTACTTAATGAAAACATTTTATATAATAAGTATTTACTAATTCATTTATTTGATATTTATTTGCTGAATTATTCTTATATGGGAGATATGATTATATGTAACACATGTAAAACCTAGCCTTTTCTCTAAAGAATTAGTCTAGCAGAAGAAATAAACAGCCACGTAATTATAGTAGGAAGGAAGAATTACAGTAAAAACATTCAAAGGGCAGCACCTATTCTATCTAGGCTTTGGATTCAAGAGAATGAAGTGGACCCTAAAATGTCAGTTGTACTTAGTGTGTGATGGAAGGATGGGATGAGCAAGGCCAGGTGGTACAAAAGGTATCTGTGAAGCCAGAGCACACAGGAAGTCTGAGCTGCTCACAGTTGGGGGGATGTGGCAGGTGAGTGCAGGGAAACACGAGGAGGTAGCAAAAGTGAACGTTTCATCCTGATGCCAAGAAGCTCCTCATTGTGTGTTTAGGAAGTGCTGTTACTGACGTGGGCTATATGTATTACCCAATCCAATTCTTATTGCAGCTGAAAAAGAGATGTCCGTACATAGTTTGGACAAAGGCAGAGGCACTTAGTAGTGAAAAAGAATGAATAAATTTGAGAATTTATGAAGGAATTATAAGGAATTTGAAGAAGAGCAGAAGAGTGTCCCTCACTCTTCTGGAAAACCAGAAGTGACTAGAAAAGTTGAACATTTCAGGAAGGAATGCCAAATGGTAGGTATTATGAGATTAAGCAAGATGAGTTGAAGAGGTAAGGTCCAGGTTAGAACTGATTAAAGACAAAGAGGTGAAGAAATAAAAAAACTAAAAACAGAAAGTAAGGTTTCGAAGAATATCTTTGGAGTCCAGGCAATTATCAAAGAATTAAACACCTCAACATAAGGCAAAAATAGTTCTGTTTCCAAGAAAAAAAAAAGAGAGACAGGTAAGAAATAAGAAATAGAATAGGAGTGAATGTCAGCAAAATGTTCAGGCAGTGGGGAAGGTGAAGGTCATTAAAAGTATCTAGTAAGAATGTAACCAATAAAACTGATAAGAACAGAAATATGCCATGGACAATATTTTTTAATGTGAACTTACCCTACATCATGGGATTCAACTAGTTCTACTACTTCCCTTCTTCAGTAAACAATTTTACCAGGAAATACTTTGTGTTAGTAGATTTTATATAAAGCAGAAAAAAGAGCTAAATTTCTGGTCTGATAATTTTTTGTATGACCACAAAATAAATATATAAAAAATAAACCAAGAGAACAGAAGACAAAACCTGCCCTCTCTGGGAATTCATAGGAATCTTGGGAACTGTTTTGATGCTTAGCTGTTCTAGTCTTCGCAGGGCAGGAAGATCTCAATAGACACTAAATTACCCAACTTCTAGGTATGTATTTACTAAGACCAGCTTATATCAAAGAACAGGATATGTGGCTAAAAAATTCTTTATATGGAGATATTAATATTGTTTCAATTAATTAAACCAAGTGCCCAGGTTTGCAAATCTTAATGCTAAGACCAGCAGAGAACATGCATTATGAAAGGCTATTAGTAGAATCCTTGGTGAACCAGAACATACACTCCATATATAGTCATTAAAATTTCACATTTTAAACACTTGTAGGTCTGACAATTCATACAAGCAAGATTTTTTTCATGTACGTATTAACCTGATTCATGAATCAACCTTTAGTATATCTAAATATCTGTGATTGAAGGAGTAAGTCAGTATTTTTGAGTTTGCCACATCTTTCTTCTAAGAAAACACTTTGGAGATCATGACAAATGACTCTGGCATGTTCTCACTACCATACAAACTGAGTGAACTGAATTAAATTACTTAGGTATTCTAAATCTCTTTTATCGTTAACAAAGTGGACATAGTAAGATGTATGTCAGAGATCTGTTGTCAGAAGGGAGTTTAATGAGATTATATATGCATAGCCTAGACCTGGTGAAGAACAGGCGTTCAATAAACATTACCCATTTTTAGAAATTAGATTGAATTTGTGCCTTATATCAGAAGCTAAATTCCCTCAAGCTTCCTACAAAAATGTGTATGGAACACTTACAAACACTTGGGATAAGCGTTGAACAAGACAAAAATCCGCATCCTCATGTAATTTGTGTTTTGTTGACAAAGTACATGTGACTAGAATTGTCCATTTTGACAATTTCTGTGAACTTTTAGTGTCATTGTAAAATGAACTGTGGCACATCACAAAATTAGTAATTGAGATAGCTTTGCAAAAACCAAATTAGCAATTCTTCTCAGCCATATAGCACGTATTTACCCACATAAACATTTAGCACTAAGATTATTAGACCTTAACATTTTTCTTTAAACCATGTCAAAAAAATAGTATTATCCCTTGGTTTCCTATCACTACAGCCTTCTGATCATGGGAATAATAGAAAGTTAAACATAGTAAAACTGAAAAGGGCCTTACATAATTAATTCACATCATTTCATTTTTCAGCTGAGAAGCTATAGCCTCAACAGTAAATTAAACAAGGACTTCGAGTTAGCATATTTGAAACAGATGCTTTTAAACTGTATCCATTCAAAGAGGGAAAACAGTGTACATTTTATATCCTAAATGCCCATCTAATGGCTGAAAAAATGTATAATTGGGATGATTGCTGTCTTTGCCAACAGTTGGATGCCAATGGGGAACTACTCATCCGGAACGCGCAGCTGAGACACGCAGGGAGATACACATGCACCGCTCAGACCATTGTGGACAATTCTTCTGCTTCTGCTGACCTTGTTGTGCGAGGTAAGAGTTCATTTTAAAATTACAAAACCAAAGATATTTGGCTTGCGTAAATACGTGTAATCTTCCAGTAACTCTATATCTTCAAATTCTTATATATTTAGAAGCTCAACCATGTGCCTCAGAACATATTTTAGGCTTCTTACCCATTCCTGAGAATGATTAATGCCAGACAAGTAGTAAACAACACTGGTTTTGTTTTGTTTCACTAATTGCAGATATTCCTGAAAGTTTTACCACACACCTCCTACTAAGTGTTTGTGCTTTTAAACTTAGTAATCACTATCACAAATTGTCATTTCCTAATCCTTTTTTCTAGTGTGTTGAGTATAATACAGTCCCTTTTCATTTTCTATGGAAAAAATATACTGATGTTGTTTACTATAACCTCAAGTGCGATACGTTTATCACTTTGATCTTAGAATAAAAAGCTGATACATGTATCATGTTTCAATATGTTACTTGTTTTCTAACCAGTGCTCTCTTCCAAGAGATAATGAAATAGAAAATGGAATTGACACACAAGGGGAATCCTTTGCTGCTGGCCTCTCTTGTGTAGTAGCGATGCTGGCTTGGAACATGACACACCTTCTTAATAATCATTATGTGACCCTAAACTCACTGCCTGTGGAATGAAGTCCATCCTGTGTAGCTCAGGATACAAGATGTTCCATGTAATGATCTCAGCCTGTTTCCTTTCAGGTCTCATCATGTCTTGTAACTGACTCCAAACATCCAATTAATTCACAAAATACCCCAGTATTTGTACATCCGTTCCTTGATTGATTCACAGCATTGTTTTCACGTACTTTTCACAACAATTGTGGCCCAAATATCATCCCTCCTTCAAGGCTTGGCTCAAGTATCATGAAATTCAGGAAACCTCCTTTGATGTTCCACATAGGAGCTCTTATCTCCTGAACTTTAATAGCATTTACTACTTTCTCTAGTGGGTTTGATGGCAATCTATACATGAGTGCCTCCTTTACTGAATTATAAAATTTGCATGTGCATGTACGTTTTAGAGAATTGGACATTCCTTTGCCTATTTTTACAACTCCCTTTTCCTCTATACCAATGTCATATTAAAATTCCAATTTTTTAATATTTTACCTATTGAAATACTGATTGATCATTATTTAAGTGTACATATTACTGTCAATTTTGATACAATCAGCTGAAAATTAATCAACAAAATATCTGAGGTCTGTCTAAATGTCCCTTATGAGCTCCAGTTAATCTAATCACACTCGGTCTCACACACTTTCTGGATTCCCTCCTAGAACAGTGTTAATATGGAGACCCTAAATGAGAAAAGCTTTTATTCCAGTTGAATATGTTCTCTAATAGAGTAATAAGTCTAGGGGAAGTTTATGTGAATGAACTGAAATATTCATTCTATAGAACACTTAGGGAAAATTAATAAACAAAACCCCAAAGCTACAAAATCTCAAGTTAAAGAAAGTTCATTTTGGTTTGGTATTTCCAGTCAGAGTATTTTCTTTAGGACACTTATTTTCAAGAATTATCAGGAAAGAAACAAATTCATTGTTCTTCCCCATCAGACCACAAGACATTTAGTCATTTCCAGCATTAGCATTGAATACAATTAGCCATTTCCAGCATTAGTTTAAATTTAATACAATTAGCCATTTCCAGCATTAGTTTAAACCTAATACAATTGCTTGCAAATTAGTAAATAAGCATTAAAGTTACAATAAGGATTATATTGCAAAGTCTGGACATCAGGGTCTTCATGGGATTACATAGTAGTAAGCTGGTTGTGGCAACATTGAATTATCTGTAGTATTCAGAAGGAAGGGAATGTTTTACAGATAGAATGCAAGAGTACTGATGCTATGATCCACACATACTTAGGTAATTGATAATCTCTACATTTTTTATAGAGCTATAGCTAATAAAAAGAAGCTACATCAGGTATTATGTGGAAATAAAAATATTTCCTAAAGCCTTTTTTGGCCCAGAAAAAACAAATGCTATACAGCAACAAAGTCTGGCAAATGTACTCAGTAGAAATGTTCTACACTTTAAATCCCTAAATTATACCAGGAAACTAATAAAACTACACGGGTAAATGGAGTGTTGCTTTACCACTATTAAAATCCTCATAGTCATAATCATCTTCTAAGCTTTATTTCTAGTATCATAAAAGGTATTAATTTTATATCAAGAGAATTTTTCAATTAAAATAGACAAATACATTTCTGCAGAGCTTGTGTCAAAAATGTATGTAATGTAGATCTTTGAAAATGCTTTACGTATTTAAATCAGAGTATATCCAACTAAACAATCTTCTTTACGGGTAATATATAGAACATATCCCTCCATAAATGATATTATTACTGGTCCATTTGTCCACTTAATTATACCTTCATGACTAGTTCAGGAAATCATGACCTGGAGTCGATATTCAGGCCTCAAGGTGTCCATAAATCTCCTGAAATTATATGTAAAATTTCACATCTAGGTGCATTTTCTTGAGAAGAGGATTTGTATCATCAAATTTCTTTATAGTAGTAACACAAATGCATAAAAAGCTTAATTCTACATTTTCCCCATCTAGATCAAGGCTTCTTGAAAAAGGAAACAAGGGATGATTATTCACTTCAGGCAATATGTATAAAAAACTGGCAAATTTCACTTAGTGACATCTAAAAGCATTTTTAGACCATGAATTGCTTTTGAAAGCAATTGCATTCAGCCTTCAGGAACTGGGACCTGTTTCTCAAAACAAGCGATACTTGTTATAGTAGTTCCTCCTTATCTGTGGTTTTGCTTTCCGTAATTTCACTTATCTATATCAACTGTAGTGCAGACATAAACAATTCCTAAATATTATATTGCATGCTGTTACAACAGTGTGACGAAACCTCACGCTGTCCTACTCCAGCTTGCTCAGATGTGAAGCACCATGCCTTTGTCCAGCGTATCCACCCTGCATACACCACCTGCTAGTTACTGCTATAGTCTTGGCTACCAGGGCAAGTGTTGCAGGATCACAATGCTTGTTTTCAAATAACCCTTATTTTACAAAGAAATAGCCCCCAAACACAACATTTTGTTAGAATCCATTATTGCAACTCTTCTATTTTAGCTATTGCTGTTAATATCTCATTGTGCCTTATTTATCTATTAAACTTTACCATAAGTATGTGTGTATATGAAAAGACAAAATATATAAGGTTAGGTATTAACTGCAGTTTCAGGTACCCACTGTGGGTCTTGGGATGCATCCTCTGAAGGTTGCATTCAGCGGACAGGAGATATTTATAAGAACTTGCCAAATCTGAAGTGGATTGATCCTTATTCATATTCAGATAGCACTGATCTGAGCTGCACACCCTGAGCGAGTGCTATGAGAGGCACAGTGAACAATGGAGAAAGGAACCAATTTTTTTTCTAATGAGCACTAAGACTTTTGGTAACAAAACAAGTTTGTATGTAAACTATGATGCCCTCTGAGAAGACTGAAGCAAAAGTGTAAATATTCAGAAATAAACAAAATTGAATTTCCTTTATTGTATATTATCTTGAAGGAAATGAGTACATATTATAAAATCTTGCTTCCCTCTGGATCTTGTGTGTGTGTATGTGTGTGCCTTCAAAAGTGAATAAGTGAGTGGATATATGTGTAGGACTGGATGAAAGTAATCGGAGAGGAAAATATGTTTTAGGCTTATGACTTCTATTATTATTTTAACTTGAGTTTAGGATAGAAGCTGTCAATTAGTTAAACCTGTATTAGCCCATTCCTTGTTACTATAACAAAATAACTGAGGCTTGGTAATGTCTAAAGAAAAGAGAAGCTCACAGTTTTGGAGGTTCAAGAGCATGGCATTGGTATTGGCTCATGGCATTGAGCTATGACCTCACTGTACATGGCCTCACAATAGTGTACATACATGTCAGAGGAAGAGATAACATGGCAAGACAGAAGGCCAAAGAGAGATCGGGGATCAGGACCACTTTTCATAACAACTTATTCTTACAGAAAAGACTCAGTGAGACCAGTGTCAGTCATGCAGAAGGCATCATCCCCAGGGACCGCTTTGTCTTGCACTAAGCCCCGACTCTAAGTATTCCACTACCTCCCCACCCTACAACCCTGGAGGAACAAGCTTCCCACATGTGAGCATTAGGGAGATGTACTCAGACTATATCTAAACCATAAGAGCCTCTAGATATAAAACTGACATGAAATCTAGGGAAAACATAGCCAAGGCATATATAACACTGGATCTGATTTCATGGAACATTTTACTCAGAGAAAACTCATTCCCCTTTGTCTATGTCATCTACAATGAGACTGAGAAATAAGGAAAACAGCAGTGATTGTTGTCAGCTAAAAGAAAAACATAAACATGACCCCAGTAATCAGATATGAGACAGTGTTTTTGATAGCAGCCATCAGTGTTTACCTATAGAAAGTTATAGCACTTCAGTTTATTTAACCACTAATTGTGTTCAGAGATGCTCAAGGAAAAGTGACCAGAAAGTGACTCCCATTATCTGATCTTCCAACTCGGCAAACAACTTCAAATAGGGGGCTCAAATGGGCTCTATAATTTTCACTTTTTTCTCTAATGTTGCCTTTTATATCAGTTTTATCTGTATGGAGATTATTTTTGCAAGAGTGCAGCCTTTCTCCAGACAGTATTGGCTTGGAAGTCCAATATATAAAATTCAAGATATGGATAAATAAACATTCACACTTACAGCTCTGGCAAAAGCAAAAGATACCCTTTCTGACAGATTATCTTCAACCCAACTCCCTCATGATTCCAACAAACTCTGATGAAATATAAAATTGCAAATATGCAAAAGACAACCTGTATCAGAAAAGAAGTCATCAGAGATCAAGAGGAGAGAAAATAAAACAAGTACAGAATACTTCAGAGAATGTTGTTACTGAAGTTAAAAACAGAAGCTATTATGAAAATCATTAAAGAAATTAGAGAGGAAATGGTAAAATGAATTTAAAATAAAATGCTTCAGCTTTGGATAAAAAAGAAGAGAAAATGATAAACATAATCTTTAAAATAAATGGCAGATTAAGAATGATATTAATGACAGATTAAAAATGAATTAGGAAACAAAAAACTATTAAGAAATAACTATGTTTTAACATAGAGAATCCAAGACAGATTGTGGGGCTGGGGATTTAGCTCAGTGGTTCCTCTGCCTGCCTTGCAAGTGCAAGGTCCTGAGTTTGATCCCCAGTACCAAAGACAAAATATCAAAGATACACTGAGGAAAAAAGGAGATTAAGACACTAAGGATTTAATGAGAAATTGGCAAATTGGATTACCAGAAGTAAGAGAAAAACAGTTTTCAAAAAGGCAATGGCTACAAATTTGGGAAAATTAGTGACAAACATGACTTTTGTTATTCAAGAATTCAAATGAAACACAAGAAAATAATTAAAAATAAATAAAACTGAAGAGCACTGAATACAAATATAAGATTATTTTTGAAGTGACTGAGTGTAATTTCTCATGCCAAGTGGTAAAACACATTGCTGCTTCTGCCTGGGTTTTTACGGAGACAGCTTCCATGTCCAGAGGGCAGTTCTGCATCTTTGCAAAAGGCCTCGCTGAGAAACAGGCCTTCTCCCAATGACCAGTGCTGATTTCCCAGTCATTCTAGTGAGCTGTCCAGGGAGCAGTTGCTAAGCCCTAGTCAAGCACGCAGATGACTGTACTTTTGCTGACACCTTGCCTACAACTCATGTGAGAAAAATTAATCAGGAACCATTCATTCAGCTCAGCTACTCAAGATTTCTTAGCTCACCAAAAATGTGAGAAGTAATAATCCCAGCTGTTACTTTCATCCAATTAACAGTTTACTCTGAGTGTCACTCTGCCAGTGGGTTTATTTGTGTCACTTGAGTAGGTGTCATTTCAACCAGTTGATTCTTGTACTGAATAAATTTGATTAAATTTTTCTTTTTATATTTCCTGTTATATTATCTTTTAAAAATTAATTTAAAAATATGCAATTTTTTATCATCTTGTATTTAAATAACTGGACTGGTAAGTGATTAATTAACCCAGTGAGTTTGGGGGTCATTCTTTCTGCAGCAATTGATAAGTGAATAGCTTTATTGTGCAGGAAAAAGAATGCCACTGTGTTTATCTACTCAGATTATCATTTCATAATGAGGAAAAATAGCTTTGTTAAGATACAGAGCAAGATAGTTTATCCTTCAAGAGATTCTTATTTCTAAAGAAATACCTAAAGGGTAAATTTCAAGAAAAGAAAAATAACCCCAGAAGAAAAATCTGATATGTCAAAACATATGACAAAAATAAAATAAATATGTGAGTAATTCAAGCTATCTTAGTATCATAAACAGAACAACACATAAATTTATAAACAACCAAAATTTATTATTCCCACTCCTGAAGGCTAGGAAGTCCAAGATCTGGGTGCCAGCAGATTTGATATGTAGTGAGGACCTTCCAGCTCATAGATGGTAACTTCTCATTGTATCTTCAAATGGTGGAGGAGACCAGCCAGCTCTCCAGGGCTTCTTTTAAGAGAACTAAAGACATAGCTGTCATGACTTAAAATCTACCAAAGACATCACCTCCCAATATTATTGTATTGATCGTTGTATTTCAATAACAATTTGTAGGGACCACATGTGATCAGAATACAAAACAAGCAAAGTGAGCTAAGCCCAACTACTGTTATGGCTTGGACTGACTAATATCCCCCAAAAGGCTCCTGTGTTCTGAGGCAGAGCTTTTAATTAAATCATTGGATGCTAACCCTAGAAATGGATTGATTAGTTCATAGCTGAATGTGCTATTAGGTAGTGGGATATGGTTGGAGGAAAGAATTCTCTGGGGCCATAATATACAAAGGTATATTTTCCCCATCCAATTATTCTGTCTTTGATGCTTTTCCCTGTCTCTCTACTTCCTGAATGCCATGATATGAGCAGCTTTCCTCCACCATGCCCTTCTACCATATGTTTTTGCCTTGGAGCCAGTCAACCATGGAGTGTAATCTCTGGAAACAAGAGCCTAAATAAACCTTTCCTCCTTAAAGTTGTGTGTGTTGAGTATTTTATCCCAGCAACAGAAGATGATGAATACAACTATAGCATATGTCTTAGTCTGGATTTAAAGACTGGTCAGAATAATTAGTCGGCCTTTGATCAGCTGTTAGTTGCTTTCACTTCATGTTTCTATACAGTAACAAATCAGGCATATGTGTGAATGTATATATGAAGCAGTTATGTATACATGTGTGTGTAAACATACACGTAATAATACATTATAGGTAAAATATTAAGATTAAATGAAAATGATCAACATGGAACATGGGAGCATTGTTACTCTAGAGTTACGCTAGGGCCAAAAGGTTAAAAGGATATTTAGGGAAGGAAGACATCAAGAAAAGGCTGCCTATTTACAATTAATTTTTTTTATGTATAACTTTATCATCATTCACTAAACACACACATATACAAAAATTAAAATTATTCAAAGAAAAGCAATGAAAGGGAAAAAGAACTATAATAATATTTAAATATAATAGAATTCAACCAAAGCAAAACTGAAAAGTACTTAAACATTTTTCCATATAAGTTTTTAAAAATCTCAAGCATTAACAAGACATCAGAAAATGTGATTTGTTTTAGAAAGAATTTCAAAACTAATATTGAACAAGTAGTGGTCTGGAGAAAAATTCTAATTAGTAGAGTCCACATAGGGCAATTTTTTAAAATTTAAATTTCAATACAGTCATATGACATGTGATAGAAATATAATCTGAGAAATATGTCATTAGGCAATTTCATCCGTGTATATCGCAAAGTACCACACAGAGTGCCAACTTCGAAATGCAAACTGAAAAGGTATACGTCAGTCATCTGTGATGACCCCTTGATATTATCCAAATACGCAGTTAAACATGAGAAAAATGAGGCTACCACTGGCATAGAAGCACACTGTTTTACAGTAAACTCTTTTATAAAAGTAGGATTATGCTCTACAGGATGAAAAGCACAGGATATTATGATAAGTACTTAAAACAGTAAAAGTGGTTTATCACACTATCAAGTACTGTGCACTGTACATAGTTGTATGTGTTTCTTCTGGAGATATACCCTTCTCTCTGATCTCAGTGACTCTTCCTTCCCAACCCATTGATGAGCTCCAGCCTAGTCTCTATCTACATCTCTTCTTATACTTTTAAACACAATCTATATATGTATTCTTTCCAGATTTGAGCCTGTAACTCTGATTTCTCCCCTTCCCCTCCTGCCACCCTTCTTTGTATTTCAAATTATCAATTATTCATTTTAATCCTTAATTACACTTTCAGTTTCTCACACTAGAGAAACTTTGGTGTTTACACAGGTGTGTCCTGTTTATTTCACTTAAGAGGATGGCCTCAATATGCATCCATTTAGCTATAAATGTGTCTAGTTTCTCATTCTTTATGGCTGAGTAGTACTCCAATTTATTTAAAACACCCATATCTTCTTTATACAGTTTCCAGTTGATGGGCACTTGGGTTGTTTCCAAGCTTCAGCTATTACAAACTGTGCCGCTATAAACATGGGTGCACATATATCACTGTGGTATGATTCTTTTAATACTTTTGGGAAGATACCCAGTAGGGGAATACCTGGGTCAAATGGGACCTCCAAGTCTATTTCTTTGAGGTATCTCCATACTAATTTCCACAGTGGTTGCAACAGTCTGCACTCCCACCAGCAATGGAGAAGGGTTCCTTTCTCCTCGCATCCCCACCAGTATTTGTTATTGGATGATTTCTTGATAGCAGCCATTCTTTCTGGGGTGAGGAGGAATGTCAGTGTTGTTTTCATCTGCATCTCTCGAATGACCAGTGATGTTGAACATTTTTTCGTATATTTATTTGCTACTTTTAATTCTTTGTCTGAGAAATATGTGTTCATTTCAGATGCCCATTTTTTAATTGAGTCTTTGAATTTGGGGGGGGTCTGATTTTTTTCAGTTCTTTATATATTCTAGACAGTAGACATTTGAGGTACACCTGCTAGAATTTTTTCACACATTGTAGGTCATCATTTAGCTCTTTTGGTGGTTTCTCTTGCAGTGCAGAAGCTTTTTAATAAGATGAGATCACAGTTGTTGATTCTTTGTGCTACTGAGGTTTTGTTCATAAAGTCTTTTCCTATGCTAATGTCTTCAAGAGTTCTACCTAACTCATCTTCCAGCAAATTTAATGTTTGTCTTAATATTTGGATCTTTAATCCACTTCGATCTTAGTTTAGTGCATGGTGATAGGTATGGGTCTAGTTTTGGGGGGTTATTTTTCCCATTGTTTATTGGTACATTTTAGGTATAAAATACAGTTACATTCATCATTGGGATCTTGTACCATTACATGTGTATCTTGGTTCTTATTTTT
>NW_004624917.1:665550-692328 GCF_000247695.1 Heterocephalus glaber
GAATTTTATATTTCCTCCAGAGTCAGTTTCATTAATTTGTCTTCCAAGGTACTTCTTAGAAGTTGTCAAATTTATTTCAAAACAGATTTTTGTAATATGCTTTCTATACCCTTTTAAATTTTGTAAAATCTGTGGTAATGTCTCCTAGATCTTGATATTGTAATTTGAAAAATGTATAATTAATATTTTGCAATAGGAAGTAAAGGTCTAAAGCAGCAGGGGAAGTGGGAGGGGTAGGGGAAAGTAAAGAAGGGAAAAGAAAAAAAAATATGACAAAAGGAAAAAATGGAAACAAAGTCTTTGCAAATATGGAAGCATGGAGGGGATGAAGGGAGGGCAAGGGAAGGGGAAAAAAATAAGAACCAAGATACACATGTAATGGTACAAGATCCCAATGATGAATGTAACTGTATTTTATAACTAAAATGTACCAATAAACTTAATGGGGAAAAAAACTTTTGTATATAGTGTGTATAAAGAGCTCTCAGAACTCAACACTGAAAAAACAAATGAACTAATATGAAAATGGCCAAAAGACATGAACATAAATTTCTCTGAAAACCATATACAAATATACAAATAAGCACATGAAATAATGTCTAGCATCACTAGCCATTACATAAACGCAAATTTAACACCCAATAAAATATCAATTCATGCATATCAGGCTGGCTAAACTTTAAATGAATCATAATGATTCAGAGACTGGGTCTTTCTTTTTTTTTTTTTTTTTTGGTACCAGGGATCGAGTTCGAGTCCTTGCGCTTGCGAGGCAGGCAGCCAAACCACTGAGCTTAATCCCCGGCCATATATTGCTGGCAAAAATGTAAAATGGGAAGCCACTCTGAAGAAAGAATAAGACAATTTCTTAGATGCCTAATATGTGCCTACCTTTCAACTCAGCAATTGCTCTCTTGGGTGTTTATACCAGTATATAAAAGCTTATGTTCACCTAAAATTCTTAACACAAATATTAATGCCATCTTTATTTATGATAGTCCCAAACTGAAAACAACCCAAATATCCTTCAACTGGAGAAGGGGTAAAAAAATTAATGTATCTTTAGCATGGAATACTGTTCAGCAATAAAAGGGAAAGTACCTATTGATTTACTCATATGTAACACTTGGATATTGCTCAAGGACATTATTACATACTATTCTTTAAAGTGACAAAATTATAGAGATGGAAAACAGAATAATGGTTAGCAAGGGTTAGAGAGGGCAGCCATGGGAACAGCTATAAAAGGGTAGAGTGGGCATCCTTCTGAAGAAGTTATTTTGTATCTTGACTGTGGTGGTGGCTCTCAAGTTTACACACATGATAAAAGTAAAACTTGCCTAGAACTAAAAGAATATATTCACTGATGCACAACTCCACGTAAAACTGCTGAAATCTGAATACGGTTGATTGCATCAGCGTCAACTTTTTTCATGTTCCTTTGGTTATACAAAATTGTTATCATGGTGATAGATGCACAAAGGTTTGTGATGTATTAATTTTCACAATAACATATTAATATATAATTACTTCAGAATAAGAATATCAAAAATTACTGGATATAAAATATACTGAAAATATAGAGAAAATATGTGCTTTTCAGGTACTTAATTCAAGTGTGGGATAATATAAGTCAGAGGTGTGTAGCATAACATGTCGAGGTTAGCTTTAAGAATGAGATGAAAGAGATGGCCACTAACCTGACTCCTGATATGCTGGCTCCAGTTAACTTCAGGTCCTGGAAAAGGCTCAGAGGAGCATTCAGCTTGGAAGCTGTGGAAGGCAGTGAGGGAGAGTTGACCCCTGCCTCTTGCCCTACAATCTTCTATCCCCATTCTGTTTTTTTAAAAAGTTGTTAATTCTGAGGTCCATACGGTAGTCTTCCTTCCATCACTGTGACGATATACCTGAGGTAAGCAACTTATAAGGAGGAAAGGTTTATTTTGGCTCACGGTTTTAGAGATTTCAGTCCATGGTCAGTTGGTGCCATTGCCTTTAGTTTACATCCCAGCAGGAAGCATGTGGTAGAGAAAAGCTGCTCCCCTCATGGCAGCTGGGAAACAAGGAGAGAGAAAGGAAAGGTCCAGCGTGTGCCAATATGCCTATTGAGTATACCCCCATGACTTCCTTCCTCTAGGCCACATCCATCCCCTCCCAAAAGGGCCTCAGGCTGGCAACTGACCTTTAGCATGTAGGCCTTAGAGGACCTTTAGGACCCAGTACAGAATAATTACATAAAAATGTACTTCACATTGTTCTGTCAAGGGAGCATTTGAAGCTTGGGAGCAGCCCTGCTTGAATGACTTCCAGAAAAGATATTTCCAGAAGACATAAAACTGTTAAGCTGAGAGAGCATCATTGAGAGGCAAAGGTTTTCCAGGATTTATTTGGCAGCATTTGTAAGAATGTACACATATAGAGCTTGCCAAAACTAAAATCTCATTCATGAATGCATTTTTAGTCACCATTCAAAAATGGACCATAAAATCAGGCCACAAAAGCAAGAAATTAAGTTTTAACTTGTATGTGTTTTATGACTTTCTCTGTTATTTCTGCTGTATTATAACTATCCTTCATGTTGCTACCAGATGTTAGAAACACCTTCCCCTACACCCAGATGAACAATACATGTTTATCATCGAAACTGCCAAATAGAAAATAGATTTGTGATTATCCTTTTCAAGTCCTCTCTTTATGTACTACATTAAATAATATTTCCTAACTCATGTCTGAGATTTCAAAGAAGAAAAACAAAAGAAAAAGATACTTTGTTACCTTAAACTTTTGATCTGATTTTCAACCTCAACATATGGTCCATGAAATTTGAAAATGTTTTTGAAAGAGAATAGCTGAAGCTAAAGCAGTTAGTACAAAAATTGTATAAATCATTTTATCTTCAAAATACACCTGCATTGTTTATATTGTTATAGTAGAAACATATATGCATTTTTGTCTTATGTAAATTTTTATTTACATGGGAATGCAATGTGTATGTGTTTTGTGTGGTGTGTTGGGGCTGTGTGTATGTGTGTCTTCCCACTTTATTTCTAAAGCCAAACAGTTGCAGAAGGAGGAAAGGTATAAGTTTGATGTCACCTTTATTTGCTGTGATTTATTGAAGTTTTTATTACTTGGCTTAATTATATGGTTACCAGATTCTTGATTAAGGAGGTCATTTTGGTTGATTACTAAACCACTTTTAAACTACTGGATAAGTTGTACAGCATACCTGAATAAAATAGCCTAATGAAAGCTGTCAGTATACTTTTCAGTCTTCATAATATCACTATATTTTAAACTATTAGAAATGGCTGGTTAAAAGTCTTTTCTATGAAAAGTTCTGCAGTGTTTATTACTTCTAGCTGCTCTGTGTTAGCAGCATTTGCATCCACCGGACTCCAGTTTGTGTTGTTCTAGCAAAATCACTTTTAATGCTTTTACTTGCAAATGTTATTTCAAACAAATTAATACTCTTTCTTTGAGACCTATGGTACAGGTAGCCGTTTTCTTTTATCTAAAGTTGTTTTAGTCATTCCATTCTTGGCAAATGATTAATTCCATTTTTTTTGGTCTAATTTCTTCACAGTGACTATATAAAATTTCTACAGTTGTATGGACATTTTAAAACACAATTTTAAATCTAGAATTAATCCTAAAGGCCATCTAAACAATTCTTACCCACTTATTTTACCAACTTGGACTCTTGAAAAAAGTGCCTTCTTCATATTGTCCATCTACTTACTGGTGCACAATCATCTTGGAATCTCAGTCCGGTGTTTTCATTGTAGTAGGACTCTACCATAAAGAATGAATAAATAAAATCTATAATTAATTTCTAAAACTCCATATCCAAAAGATTAACCAAGCCTGCTTTAGAATCATTACTACTAAGTCATAAAATGCCTGTTTCAGTTTCTGCTAAAATGTTTCTTTCCTTTTTTTCTTCCTATTGTCTGTCATATACTAAGAAAAAAATGATTTAATTAAGAAAATATTATGGGAAAAGATAAAATATAAAAGCATTTGTTAGAAAAAGGTTAAGTCACCAACTCTTGTGTTAAGGTTCTATCTGTATGACTAAAACAGGAACCTCGAATACTAGTGAAGTCAACAGAATAGTGAATCTGTTAAAAGTTTAGATTTCTGTGGTATCTGGTATAAACTTTCACATTATGCTCCATAATCCTTATATTTAAATTATGATCCTTAAAAATGAATTTAGATTTATACTAAAATTATTATTAAGACATGACAGAGTAAAGTTAATTCAAAAAGATTTATCAGGTTAATCACTGTGATATAAGAAGAATAGATATAATTCCATGTGGTACATCAAATTTAGCATTTTGGTATATACATACCTCAACACATGCACACATGAGCACATGCACACACACATGTACACATAGGAGATCCAGAAGAGAGACAAACTTACATAGGCAGAAAAGATCAGAGTTCAGATCATCATAGTCAAATTGAAGAGGTAGCTTTGCAAGTATTTGGGGCAGAAAAACACAGAGTCACCTCAGATATTTGGATAATCGCCTATGCTTTCCACTTGCTTTGGCCAAGGAAATCTCACCACAGCACAAACTAAAGATTCTGTCTCAGTCAGGCTTGGAGGATGGAGACAGCAAAATGGTCCTTCCTGCCCACACTGGCTGGACCCATGACGGACTGGGCGCCATTCAGAGGTATTCCGACCCTACTCTGTACCAAACCGCAGTAATACAGCTATTAATAGCAAAGCCTGCCCAGAAATTAAGCATTCCTCTTCCATCTGAGACTCAAATTCAGGTCAAAGTAAAGCTATTAGGAACCATTTCTCCATAATTGTTATATATTAAAGTTGAAATATTGAGCTGAATTGCATATCTGGTTATAAAAAACACAGAATTTAGGAAATGGTAGATTGCTTCAAAGTTAGAACTTAATAGTTCTCTTTTTAAAAAAAAAACAAAAAACTAAACTGGTAAAAATAGCCACTTTTTCAGTTGCTACTGGAGTTTTAAGCAATATCAGTGATTTGATTTTATATTTCTCAATGTGCATTGAATGTAAATTGATTACTTCTGGGTCTCTGTCTTGTAATCAAGCTGGTTAGTTTTTGACCAACTGGACTTTCTTCTTTTGCACAGTTGGTCTGTATCCATGGCATCATTAAATAATAATCAACAACTTGTTGCTTCTTTATTTCATTTCAGAAGGGAGGAAAGTATTTCAGGACTCAATAAGCGCTGTGAGCACTTACACTCTGCACTGCAGTGCTGCATGTAGCTTTATACATCTGTGTGTATTTCCTAGAAAACTATGCCAAGATAAGCTGAAAATTATGCCAAGTATGTCACTGATTGAGAGCATATACAAATGATGCATGATATCCAAAGTCCTATAAGTTAATACATGGCAATTGTTAATATTTGGAAGATAATTTTGACTTGTTGCTAAAATATTATATTTTTGTAGCTCTAATCATTATACTGTAAAAAGATGTATTATGAATATAAAATAAAAACAGTTTAATAGATGTGATATAATCAATATTATCATTTCAGAGTATATTATAATGAAATATACCTTGTGTATCATATATGTTTATTACATAAAGATATATCACATTTACTAAAGATACTATTTAGCAGACAGTGTTAAGCGACAGGTGTTGTTATTATCACCCTTTCACATACAGATGAAACTGAGTCCAAGAAGGCTAAGTTACTTGCCCAAAGATGTACAGCAGCTACTTAGTAGAAGAGCAAGTTTTGAATCCAAGTTTTGACTTTAGATATAACATTAGCAATGCGGAGTGGTTCTTGTAGCACAATATAACAACACTAATGTAGATATATTCAATAACATAAAATCATCAATGTGGACCAGTTAAATGGCAGTCTTTTTCTACTTCAGCAAGAAATGCTTATTCTATGGAAAGTCATTGATAATGGACTTTGCAATTTTATTTGTGCCTATGGTATACTTAAGGTTAACCTAATAACAAACAAGGGGAAGCTATAGTAACTGGAAACATGTTTTCTTCAGCTAGATAACTTCATACAGTTAGACTTACATAGCAAAATAGTAAACAGAGTAGGTGATGGTAAAGCTTGATTTTATAGTGCACTCTTCGGATTAAAAATGGTTAACTGAAATTTTGATGTGTATTTTCTGCTTTTCTTTTACAACATATAATTCTTACGTATTAAAAATAGTTCATTCAAATTTTTTAAATAGATTACAATGTATATAGCGATAGGACTTTCATATAAATTTCATTGGCAAGGAAAATTTTAAAACATTCTTCAATTATCACATTATAAAGCTAGAGTGTAGGCAGATACCAATGTTCCAAACGTAGTTACCTAAACTTAACTCTTCTCAATTTTTAACTTCTCCAAATACAGAAATCAGACCATGTATTTTTATTATACTTCTCTACCACAGTTGGTATGTGGTACTTAGTTCATCAAGTTAATTCCATTGTTCCCCAAAATGATTCGAGTCATTAATAATTCCAAGGCAAGTTAGAGAGTAGAGTACAATTTTAGGTTATTTAAAATTAATTTCATTAATATTATCTCTTTTCAGTTCTTATTATTAAACAAAAGAAGACAAAAACCCTTTAGCTTAATTACTGAAAAAATAACCAAGAAAGGGCTTAGTGATGTAAAATCCCTTTCAAACAAAATTATTTTATTACGTATAATTGGTGGCAAGTCTGCCCTGTCAAGTTTCAAGACTGCAGTTCTGTCCTGCTGGTGCCTTTTGCAGGCTGGCTTCCCACTGCCACTGTCCCCTTGCCACCTGCCAACCCCACCAGGCTGTTGGGAATTGCATTAGGTCCTGAATTGTTTTGGTTTTTTTTGGGTACCGGGGATTGAACTTGGGACCTTGCGCTTGCGAGGCAGGTGGCGGAATCACTGGGCTAAATCCCCGGCCCCTGAATTGTATTTTGCATCTAAACAAATAAGAATGAAGGTGCCTCAGCAAAAACCTTTTACACTCCGAAGTTCAGTGATTTTGAAATCCTGTCACGTGGCTCCCCTAACTCCCATCATTATTACTACGATTACGTGAAAAATACTCTAAGGAAAAGGGAGAAATGTTGAAGGTTTAGCAGACCATTGTGCCTCCTCCCCTATTCTCCAAAGTGTGTTTCAGGACCCGCCAGGTGAAATCCACCTGTGAGTCCAAAGGCCCATTCTGGTGGAGCGGCAGGGAGTGGCCCACAGCCTCCTGCGCACCAGCACTCCTCCATTATGTTTAACTGCATATTATTCTCTCATCTGTTATCACAAGGCTGGCATAAATTCAAAAACTTTTTCTTCCTAAACAAAAAACACTATTTTATAAAAAATGTTAAAAAATGGCTATTGTAATTTCTAACCGCCCATTGCTGAGCTTTATCTGCATTTCTTAGGGCACTTCTAAAGCACCAGCCCCTTTGTTTGAAAGTGCATTGGGATGCAAATGACTGCATGTTTGCATATTACAGGGATAACGTCAAATCCACTTACATTTTAGAAAAAAAAATAAATATATACATATATGTGCTCTGCCATAAAAAGGACGAAATTGTGTCATTTAGCACATGGATTGCGTTACAGGTCATCATGTTAAGTGAAGTGAGCTACGCATAGAAAGATGAGTACACTATGATCTCATTCACTTGTGGAATCTGTAGATATTGATAATATACTGTGTGTTTTTAAATGTTAGCCGAAAAATATGTTGAATATTTTCCAAAAACAAATGATATGTGTTTGAGAAGATAGGCAGATTTACCCTCACTTGAATATCGTGTGTGTAAATATATGTATCATATACATCACATAAACCCCTACAAATGTGTAAATAAACAGCATTCAGACTACTACATTCTCAGTTCTATCAGTAGCAAATGATTTGTGACGTGTCATCATGAGGGGATCCCTGCATGAGTCTCTCTGAATAGTTTAGAGTCTGCATGAAGGACACGCCTCTGAGCATCAGCTTTCTGCATTCCTATGGGGTCTGAATAAACAGATTGATCTGCCTCTTCACACACCCTGAGAGTTTCTCCTGGAGCATGGTTGGTAGTGATAGGGATATGTCAGACCCCTGATTCTGGGGATTAGACAGCGGGGATGATCCCCAGAACCCTGCTCTAGAGGAGCCTAGGCAGCTCACTGTATGGCTCGTCACAGCCCCTTCTCCAGACCTAAAACTGTCAATTCAAAGGGGAGCAAGCTCTGGTAATGTAGCAAAAGCTATCCAAACCCTTATTTAAAGGGGAAAATGTATCTGAAATTAGCAATTTCATTTCTCATCTAAAAGGTTTAAAAGTGACCTTTGTTGCCAATTTGCCATAGGACTAAATTTACAACAAACTTTCAGCAGAGGCAAATTTTCCTAAATACTATTTCTTTTATTTTAATAACCATCACCAAGGGACAATAGTGGCTATAAAGTGGACTAATTCTAAGAACAAACTTCTTTATGGGTAGGAGATAGAGGTAAGATGGATGGTCGTCTGCCTGTTACACAATTTTCTTAAATAATATAATTATACTAATGTAAATATACAATTTTTAAAAGATCTGCATGGCATAATGGAAAGGCTGTGGCCTTTGGCATTAGGGAAAAATAGATATCTACTGTAATAACCTGTGGTCTTAGGCTAGTCAGTTTACTGCTGTAATCCTCAGATACCATTTTTATGGAAGCGAATACTTAATAGTTATAGTTTACACATTACTCATGGCAACTATTTTATTTTTTTTGGTGCTGGGGATCAAACTTGGGACCTTGCACTTGCAAGGCAGGCATCAGAACCACTGAGCTAAATCCCCGGCCCCTCATGACAACTATTAATAAATATTTTCCTTTATTTTCATTCACTTTGCCACTAATACATAGGGATAGATACAACAATAAATATTACCTAGATACAAGCTCTCATGGCATCCAGCCCCAAGTACCTTTTACAAACTATTGTTTAATTTTATACTGTATGTGTGTGTTTTAAAGTTTTGAAGGCACAAGAATATGCTTTATGAGTTACACTTGTAACACATGGAATGAAATTTACAAAGTGTCTAGTTCTGCTTTATGGGTTGTGTTGATTGGTTTTTATTTGTGTGTGTGTGGAAAGACTCCAGTTAGGACTCTGGTTCTTTAGAAAGTCACTGCTTAGGAGGAAGAGAAGCTCCATAAGGGCAAAGCTTGTCATTTCTGCCTTTGGTCCTCTGAACTTCCCATGCTCAGTGCCTAGAAGAAGATAGCTATTTATGAGTGATTTCAGTTTACCTGTCAAGGAAAGGTCTAGATACCCAAAGGTCATGGCTTCCTGCCCAGAGCTGGACATGCACACTCTCCCTTCAGCACTGATCTTTCCTCTTGCAGGTAAAAACAGACAAGATGGAGAGAAAAACATGGTGGATCCCTTTCTCCCCGTCTGTGCAAGCCTGCCTCCAACCTGGTGACCGTTGACACTCACCATTTGTGTGAAAGCTTTTTTTTTTTTGTAACATATTATACTAGATTTGACGAATTAACTCCATCTTGTAGCTTCTGCAATTTGTTTTTCTGCCACAGCCTAGTTCTTAGAGGATGTTTCCCATTTTGCAACTTCTTTTGGGCAGAAAGATTTTTACAAACATAATCACACAGCTTTACTAATTCCTGAAAACAACGCATAGTGGACTAACCCAGTGCATCATGTATATATGTATATATTGCCAAGTGAAAGTTTTTGTAGATTCCTGTCCTGTTTTGCTTTAAAATTATATATCTTAGAAGTTAGCTTATTACTTGAAAATTGTATGGGGAACTCCTGAATTATAATACAATAGCTATTGCTGCTGCTGCATGAACTGTTTGATTTATTTAAGCAGGTAATGAACAATGTTGCTTTCAAATTCAGTGTATCATCTTAATTAGGATGTAAGCTAAGAGGGACGGTACTCAAGATGCTTTGTGAGTCCTAATGCCATTCATATTTCTTGATGGGAAGGAATGAAAAGCATCAGGAAGCAGTGGAAGACAGACCTTGGCCCTGAAGGGTCTTGGAACAATTCCTGGGATTGGGAAGTACACATGGACAGTATGCGTAGGGAAACATCATCTCAACAACAAGAATTACTCAAAGATTGGCTAAACCATTAACAACATGCATTCACATTAAATTTGTTAACTCTTGCCATTAGCCTTTTTGGTCTTTGCATTTGGAAAGAAGAGTGAAATTTTTATTGTAAGGACTTGGGCATAAAGAGAGGATTAAAATCTAAGTGAATGTAATTCTCTTGGGGGGAGTCCTTAAATTTCACTGTTTGAAATTACTTTCTTTTCCCTCTTTTGATCAAAGAGACATGCTCAAAATTCTTGTTTCTTCATAAGAAATACTTTTGTTCTTCTCAAAAGGTTTTATATTTAGGTATGAGATACTATTTGGCCTTCTCATTTAGTAATTCCAGCAACTCCATCTATGGTTGGAAGAACACTCAGGAAGTCTTTGAGGGATAAGGATCTATTCTTAAATCATTACCTATATGGTTTTATTTTTAAAATAGTCATTGTCAGGGAATAAATGTCCCTGGTTGAAGATGTTACCTATTTCCATCTTTCTATTTTTAGTCTGTTGCTATCACAGAAGGAACTATCTTAAAATTTGGACCTGAAGTCTAGATCAATGTCCAGTTTAGTAAGACATTGATGTTTTCAAGTGTCTGTAAATATCACCATGGAGACATGTGTATTAGTCATCATTGTGGGCATCTCTCTACATAGCTCATACCTAAAATTAAACTGCCAAGACCAGGCAAGAATCTATAATCTGAAAAAGGGAAAAAGAAGAAAGAAAACATATGGCAAGTGTGGCTGGTAACCAAGAAAGGGAGATCATTCTTGTTTAAACAAACTACATCCGTATCAAATAGAAAAATTATCCTGTTACACTGACTTGCCTTTCATCTTGATATCATTTTTAATTAGGAACTAAGTTCACTTTTATTAATGTCAGAGGTTAAGAAAACTACCAAACTCATCACATGGTAGATATATTTAATATTTAGTTTTGTCTTAGTACAGGTTTAAAAATCAAGGAGATCACACAACGTTAATTTGCATTTTATAAAATTATTATAGAGTCATTGTCTTAACTAATTTTCGGGGCAAGATAATATCTGCAATGGGAATTCAGTGGACTTATTTGAGTACCATTCCACATTCCTAATATAACTTACGTCTTTTCTCTCTCAGCAACTTTCATTTGAAATTATTTTAAAAACAAGCATTGCTAATTCTGAAATATTTTTCATTTCCTTAGCATCTTCAAACTTTTTGTTGGCAGTTTTCATTTTGGTAAAAATAAACATTGAACCATAGGGTATTTTAGGTAGTGCTTTGGTTTTAATTACTTAGTGGGACATTAACAGAGAAAAAGAGAATAATAAAATATCTTTTCTACTTGGTACCAATCTCGGATTGGCAAGGTTTACAATAGAACAGTTTCAGCCGGGGATTTAGCTCAGTGGCGCTACACCTGCCTCCTGAGCATAATAAGGTCCTGAGTTCGATCCCCGGTACCAAAAAAAAAAAAGCAAAACTAAGAGTGTGCTATGTGAAGGGAGGTCCCTAAAAGACCAATGGTTTGGGGTGGGCTGCTTCACCTACAGTTGTTTGAAAAGCCAGCTATAGTATTTAAAGGGAGAGAGCAGGTCAGGGCAACTTCTAAGCAGTATCACTAATTTAGGTGATGCTCACAGTGTATTCATACCTGCTCTACGTTTCTCTGAATCTTAAGGGGTCTAAATTTCAAATTTTCTGCCTAGTTTAATTTATCAACAATTTTAATGTATTATTGATTGAGAAAATATGGTCAACTTATAATGTGAGTAATCACTATCTTCAAATGTTTCAACTGATCTTTGTATGATTCTGTATTTTCTTTGTAATTATTTAAATATGAATGAGAATTAAGTGGAAATCACATCTATCTTTCATTAATACACTATATATATATATTGGTACTGGGGATCAAACTCGGGACCTTGTGCTTGCAAGGCAGGTGGCAGAACCACTGAGCTAAATCCCTGGTCCTTAATACATAAAAATATTAACAAAGTCTGGAAAATATTTTTATGGTGATCAAGAAAACTGGAGATGTATAAATAGGGTATGGTAATCCCAACACTATGGGAGGCTGAGGCAGGAGGGTCACGAGTTCAAGCCCAGCCTGGGAAACTGAGACTGCCTTAAAATAAAATTTAAAAAAATTTTAAAGAGGTAGGGTTGTAGCTCAGTGCAAAGGCCCTATGTTCAGTATCCAGTTCTATAGGGGGAAAAAAGCGGGAAATATACTATGAATTCATAAATGGGTGATATGTTGATCTTCATTAACAGATTTGATACAGATTTTTAAAACTATGAATAGTGTATTACACTTTCAGTCTTTTTTGCCAAAATATACACTTGTTCCCAAGTTATTAATATTCTTCCCAATAAGAAAATTCACCAATGGAAAGTGATCAATGCTATTTTATTTTATTTATTTTTTTTGGTACCGGGGATTGAACTCGGGTCTTTGCGCTTGCGCAGCAGGCGGCGAAACCACTGGGCTAAATCCCCGGCCCAGATCGATGCTATTTTAAATCCAATGCCAATAGTGCTATTTTTGATAATCCTTTTTTTTTTTTTTTGTACCAGGGATCAAACTGAGGACCTTGTGCTTGCAAGGCAAGCATGGTGCCAGTGAGCTAAATCCCCGGCCCTTGATTTCCTATTTTAAGTTATTGTTTTTAGCATAGTTATTGAAAAGTTCATTAGGTTCAAATGTCAACTATGTGATTTATTGGCCAGATAACTGTGGTCCTTATGAGTAAAATATGGAAAATAAGAGCATCTACATCGCAGATTTATTTGCAAGAATTATGAAAGAGTTGACAGTGACTCCGATATAGTTAAGTACTCAATACAAGATGTAATATTTATTAGCACATGCAGTATAAACTTCCTTTTGTTATTTACTAAAAGATTTTATGTCATATAAATTTTATGTTCTTATGAGTTTATACCTAGTTTAAATAATGTAGATAATCCAAGAGACCAATAGTGTAAACTCGCGGGTGTTCAGTTAATTCTTTGGAAGCCTTTTGCAGACAGACACAGTGGAGCTGTATGATCTGAATCTACAAATGGACATTTTCTCTTATGGGGCACAGGAAAACCTGTGTCTTGTCCTGACCCTGCATTCTACCACTGACAGACTGCTGGATGCCCCTGAGAATCTTTCTAGACTTAACATGTTTTCATAAAGCACACAGAATTGGCTTAAATGAGCTCTGAAGTGTGCAATCTACATTCAATATCAAACTATTTCTATTATGTGCTGATAGTTAGTGATTTAATACTAAATATGTTCAAAACCAAAAGAAATTTAAAGAAAAGAATATGGATGTGGCAAATGAGAATCTGCATTGAACTGCAAATGATAGAGGATGATTATGATTCATTCCAAAGTCCTCATAGGTAAAAACAGTGGGAGAAACGAGTCTCAGCAATTATTTGTAGACTCTTTTTAGCAAACTTTGAAGGCCCCACAGTGTAGAAATAACACTATCAAGGACTTTGGTCCATCGTTTATCCCCCATAGGGAAGGTTTTATGGAACATTGTTAATCAGCTGTCTCTGAGAGGCGTATTTTTTTTTGAGAGGCATATTTAAAATCAGATAGAAATAATACATGGGTGGAAAGCAGAAATTGCAAGAGATCTTTAATAAATGTAGAAAAGGAGGAATAGTTAATGTGACAGCCTCTCCCCGGGGAATACAAAAGATAGGCCAAAGAAAGTTATCAAAAGAACACTGTGATTTTGAATGGGAAAAGAGGATGCAAGAAAAAAAAATCATCGTTGAACTCTGTGTGCTACTTTTTTTGGGGACCGGTGATCAAACTTGGGACCTTGTGGTTGTGAGGCAGGCAGTGGCACTGCTGAGCTAAATCCCCGGCCCGGCCCTGTATGTTACTTTTATAAGAGAGGAATTCAGCAGCTGGACAGACCTCACACAATTAGTGGTGTCCACTCATGATGACATTTTGGTAGCATCTAAAAGAATCAGGAAACAAAACCCACAGGTTGTGTAGGGATATGATATATGAACATATAAGATATAAGGCTATGAGGTGGGAGGAGATGGTAATGAGAGATTTCGATAAGAAGTAATGAGATAATTGCTTTGACAGGGCTAGTGAGAAATATTTGAGTTCCTTTTATTCTCCCCACCTGAAATTCTTAGTAATTAAAATTAAAGAAAGAAAAAGTAGAAGACTAAAATAATCTGCCATCTACTATATGTACGAATTTTAAAAGCAGTTTAAATTCTTAAAGTCCTTTGCATCTGAGCAGTTTGTGTTTCATGACAGCAGTGCTCTTAGGAGTCATGAACTACATGGTGGAGAACAACCTGAGAAACTCCTGAAGAGATATTAGTGAGGTAATAATGAAATAAGCTGCACGGAACAGTTCACTTGCTTTTGTTTTCCCTGGCTTCCATTCATTTCTGAAGGATTTGTTGAGGTAATGGAAGTTTTAAAAAAGGAACTTTTAGGGTCTGAATTATATACTATTTTTTCATTGACAAAATCAAAACAGTTGTCGGTTCCAAAATACCTTTGTCCTGGAGAACAAGTAGCTTCATTATTTTGTTTTCTATCATAGCATTTATGTCTCAGGCTCCACTCTGGAAAACCTTCCTTCTGGGAGGCGTTGCAAGCTGCTGAGTTGGACTCAGGCTGTTGGTGTTTGTCTCCACAGTGTTACTGTCCCAGTTTGGCCACATCCTGATTCCTGAGGATATACTAGAGTGTCTTCACTCTCCAGACGTTTCCTCACCTCCATCAAATTTACTAGAAAACACTTTACTTGTGAGGCTGTTGCTTTCTTTTTAGTGACAAATCGTGAATGAGCAATTTGGTGAAAGATCCATAACAACAATTAACAAGTGCTAATAATTACTGCTGCCAGGTAGCTAAGACACTTTGAAAACTCCTATAGGAATAATGACATTAATAGTTTTAATAATTAAGGTTTACTAAGGGCTTCTTATGACAAGACCTAGCACTACATTTTTCAATTAATTATTTTCATTGAAAAATTAATCATTTCATATTTAATCTTACCAACAACCTAATATGATCAATTTATATTATTTCTATTTTACACATGAGAAAATGAAATCTTGGTAAATTTAAGAAACTTGACCAAGATAAACCAGGGCACAAAACTTCAAATGAACGCTGTTCTAACTCAATCTTGCTTGCTTCTCAAACCCCCAAATTCTTGCTTGCTTGCCGCTCTCCACTTGTCCTCTGAATTCCTCCTCCTCCTATCTAGTATTTTAAGGCAAGTGTGAGAATGAAGATTGTACTACAGATGTCCATTATGTTCATATAAATGGAGTAAATATAATAAATTACTTTACATAGTCACCAAATATGTATCAAGATTCCACTATAGGCCAGATATATATCCAAGGAAAAACTGACAAACATAACTGTACATCATAATATAAATACATGTTTTACAGGCTAATATTATTCTTCAGTGAATAGATGACTGAGTAAAATTATTATGGAGACAATGTCCCAACAAATACACAAAAATAGACTGCTTTTTAATATAATCTTTGTGAAAATATTGTTCATTTGAAACTCCAAGAACATAAAAGGATAACAGCAGGGAAATGATTTAGAATTTAGTGGTTAAACATTCTATGACGTCAGAGTCACATCAGACTCTAATAATTTTTTTTAAGTTCACTTTAACATTTTCAAATGCCACACCCTTGATGCTTGGAAAAAGTATTTGAATGCCTAAGTTATAAATGATTATTTTCCTGTTAAAAATTATTTATTTTAGTTTACATCTCTAATTTTGTATTTTAATATTCTGAAATAGTCTACTCAGTAATTGTATTGAGATGATGCTTTTTGTGAATTAATGAACTTCTTGGTTTTGATCAACAGTGTTCACTGTATTTCAATGTGGTTTTTTACATATGAAAAATATAATATGTTTTTTCTGAATATCAACTGTGGTCTACATTCTTTATGTGTCTGTTCAGTTATTTAATATCAAATACTTATAGTAATCAAACACAGTTTAAGTACACTATTAGAGTGAGAAATGCATGAAAATTTATTTACTTTATTATATGGATATATGATATATATCTAAATAATAAAATTTACTATAATCAATAGGCTGTGTCTTGTGTTACTTTATATTAGTAATGATACATTTGTTGACCTTCAAATTCTTTTCTTTCTTGGGGCCAAGCATAAGGAAATTGGTGAAGGTTTGAGATATTGCCCATACCTCTGTAAAGACCAAAGCCCATATGGAAGAAAAAAAGTCATTTAGGCTAATCACTTCATCTAATATAAAATTAGGATAGTATTTACTTTTAGCTAAAAGATAACAATATCATTAGCCCTAAATTCATTGTTTCAAAAATGAAAGTATTGGGCCAGGGATTTCGCTCAGTGGTTTTGCCGCCTGCCTTGCAAGCACAAGGATCTGAGTTTGATCCCTGGTACCCCCCCCCAAAATTAAAGTGTTACTTAATCAAATCTGATTGATTGTTACATTCAATAGGATGTTTTTAGTTAAGGATGGTCTCCTTTCTGGGGCAAAGAAAACAAATGATGGCATTTTCTGAACTGACTGTTCTAGGAGGGATCTATTAACCAAGAAGCTGCCTTAAAATTGTAAGCATTAGCTGCCCCTTTATCACTTTAAATACTGTTCCCCCCTTATTTTTGCGAAGAAGAAAGCCTGATTCAAAATAGAAGTATCTTGTATAGGATTATGATGGCATTTGCTACTTTTCATTATACTTGTTTGCTGGTCCATTTCACGTTTTCCAAGTCAAAAAGCTACTCAAAGCCCAAAAGTTGTGTCTCACGTATTTTTTCATCTTAACTACTCAGCACAGTGCCCTCAGTTCGGAAAATAAATAAATAACCATGTCACTAGGCTATGACATTTATGACAGTCTACTTTGAATTTTATTTCATGTTCTGCAATAAATTCTTCTGTCTCAAGACTCAATATATAATGTGATGTTTACAGAGCAGTCATGGCACATATCTATGAGCTGTTGATTGTTTTCACTATTTTCTATGAGAAACAACCTTTCTTTTAATATTGTTTTTATTACTATAAATAATATGAAATTTTATTACCCAAGATGATTCATAAAATGACTCTACTCTGAATGAAATAGATTACTATTTTATCATTAGGGTTAATACTATAGCATTTAGGCTTATAAGAAAGTATTTCTTCTATTTTGTATAGTCAGAATGAAACATGTGATCAAGTATTGACATATCTGGACTGAGTTGTGCTATTATATATGATTCATGAATTTGGCAAACATTCACTAAATTCACTGATGCTGCCATCCGTATCAAGTCTTGTTGATGTCACATGTTATCATATGTCAAAGATTATCATATACATCCTGAATGATAATACTGTTTTTTAATGACAGCATTTATCTTCTCTCTTAAAAAGAGACACATGATATACTGTAATTCAGTGGAAACCATAAATGATGTTTTCATTTTTAGGGCCTATATTTAAAAGAAATACTACAACAACACTGATCATACTGGAAAAATGTTTGGATTAATTGCAAGAAGGACTTTTGGTAGTCTAATGTATATTTAATTCACTAGTTGGAATTCATTGATTCATTACCCCAATTTCATTCCAGGCCCCCCAGGCCCTCCGGGTGGTCTGAGAATAGAAGATATTAGAGCCACTTCTGTGGCCCTCACTTGGAGTCGAGGGTCTGACAATCATAGTCCTATCTCTAAATACACCATCCAGACCAAGACTATTCTTTCAGATGACTGGAAAGATGCAAAAACAGGTACGTTTTCTTTATATGGTTAATCTGTTTCAAAGATTTATGTGAACATTTTAAATCAAAAATTAAAACTTGAAAGTTTTAGAATTTCATTTTCTACTTTGAAATGCTTTGTTTTTTTACCATTTTTATTTTACTGTTCCATCCAGTTCTTTGGTAATGAGAAAAACTACATGGAGTTTAAACATTTAATCATTTTGAAGTTGCAGTGGAAGAAGTAGATTGTCTAAATCTGTAATGGAAAAAGAAAGGCCTCCAGGGTTTCTTATTTGAACTGTATGTAATATTAAGATTTACTGGCAAAAAAATCTTTGGGAAGTCATTGTTTTGGCAAATGGTACATATAACATTATTTATGACTCATCTAATAATATAGGTGCTATAGTCCTGCATCTTAAAAAAGCCATACTGACCATAAATATTAAATTTACACATTTTATTCCCTATAACCTTAAAAATGTTTAAAGTTTTGGATCTTTCAAACTTTTTCTTATGCCGGGGATTTAGCTCAGTGGTTTTGCTGCCTGCTGCGCAAGCGCAAGGACCCAAGTTCAATCCCCAGTACCAAAAAAATAAAAAATAAACACTTTTTCTTATCTTATATTAAGATGTTCTACAAGTTGATCAGGAAAAATAAGAATTGTCTGTGACTATTACCATTGCTATTGATCATGACTAATCTAGAATATCACACATTGGTGTATATTCACCTGTACCATAAAAGAAGATGGAAGATATTTTTGGTAAAATAAAGTGTTTATGTCTGTCAGTAATGTAATATTTTAAAACAAACTTGTGGCTGCATTTTTTTAGATATATAAAGAAGAGAAGTAGAGAGAGCTTTTCTCATTTGTCACTAATGAGGAAATAAAGGATGAGTGGTAAATAAGACGTTTCTTCCTTTCAAAAACTAAAAAACAAATCTCTGTCTCAAACTTGCTGTCTTTTTAACTTTTTCTTAATGGAATGGAATTTTGTTATATTGCTCACTAAGATGATTTAATTTAGATTTATTTGTATGATTTTGTTTCCTCCCAAAGAAAATGAACCAAATATAAATTTAACATCTGTTACAAAGATTTAGGCTATATCTCAGGATCAAATAATTCTCCTCATTAGGGTATATAGTTCAAATGAATTGGACACAGGTGAAATATTTCCATGATATGGTGCTTATGGTTATAAGAAGTTTGTATATATATATGCTAGACAAAATCAGATGCTATTACTTAGAAATCCAGATTAGATGTTTGATAAATTTAAAATATAGAAAGTTTCTAATTGTATGAAGAGAATGATAAACACAATAATGATGAAACTATAGATAACATTAGAAATCTAGCTATGGACACTGATTATAAATCCTGGAGAGCAAAATGAAATAAACAAATGGTGAAAATTCGGTTTGGATCCAAAAAAGGAATTTTAATTACAATCATTTTCATTAATTACTTATATATGTTTGCTATGCAGCTCATTCAAAAAGTGTCTCGTTAAAAAAAAAAAATCCAATAGAAATTGAGTTCCAAAGGGTGAAGACTTTGTTTTATTAATGGTTCTGACCCCAGCAACTATATTAGACCCGTGCAGCTCATTCATTAGATATTTATTATGCACCCAAGTGTGGTAAGGCCTGATCTAGATGCCAGAAATACAGCTGAAAAATATATAGAAACACCACCTTGTTAAAGAGCTTACATTCCAATAGGATTGATGCCCATAAACAATTAAAATATACGTAAGTCAGGTGGTGATGCATGCAAGGGAGAAACAGGACAAAATGATGAGGTAGTGTTTTCAGCGGAGTACTCCTGATGTGAGCAAAGCCATGCCTGAATCTTTCCTAATGCATTTTTTTTCAGCTTGTTTTTTTTGAATCTAACTTTTTTTTTCTGTTGACAGACTATAGATGGAATTTATTTTTAAAAGAAATTTTATTTTATTTTGATAATCTGTCATTTGATTGAATTATTTAATCCATTAGTATTTAATATTATTGATATAGTTCTATTTATAGCTGCCATTGTATTTTTATTTCCAAATACTTTACTATTTTGTTACTCTATTTATTTTTTGCTACTTTCTCAGGAATTAGGTACAGAATTTCTAGTGTAACATTCTAATTTCTGGGCCAGGAATTTAGCTCAGTGGCACTGCACCTGCCTCACAAGCACAAGGTCCTGAGTTTGATCCCCAGTACTTCCAGAAAAAAAAAAATTCTAATTTCTTTAATGATAGCCACTGTGTATGTACACATATTCATTTCTGTTGTGTTTAACAGATACATCTGAACTTCTCAGAATAGATTTCAAACTTTTACAGACTTAACTTCAGTGAGATACAGAATATATCTCCTACATGATTCTGTTTCACCTTCCTCTTTTTCTATTCTATTATTACTACATATATATTTATATTACATCCACATATCTTTACCCACCTAATAATCGTTCTATTACACTTACTGCTTTCTATAACTTTATATCTCTAAACAACTCTAAGACAATCATATATGAATATTTGCAGAGCTTGTTTTATTAATATTTTTATCTACCCTTTTAAAAGGTCTTCCTAATTTGGTATCCATTTGCTACAATCTCATTATCCCTGCCCCTTTGTGTAGCTATAGTCAAATACATTACATTTCAATGTTTTACAGGTTTAAGAAGACAATTTTTTACATTTATATATGTATATAACACACACACACACACACATACACACACACACATATATATGCATGTTGTCCCTCAGTATTTGTGGGAATGATTTCAGAATCCCTATGAATATCAAAATCCATGGATACTTAAGTCTTTTATATGAAATGGTGTGGTATTTGTATATAACCTACAAATATCTTCCCATTCTTTAAATTGTCTCCAGATCACTTATAATACCTAATACAACAATGTATATACTAGGTAATTAATTGTTATACTGTAATCATTTAGGGAATAATAACAAGAAAATGTTCCACAGATTTTGAATTTTTTTTAATATTTCTGCAGTTGGTTAAATCTGTGAATGTAAAACTCATGGAATATGGAAAGCTGGTTGTGTATGTAGTCTTCTGCAATTGCCTTTAAATTGTTTAAGAGAAGAAAAGAGAATAACTATGTCTTTTATAATTATATACCTTTAGCAGCTCCTTATTTTTTCCATGATGTTACAAATTACTCTCTGGAATCAAATACTTGTAGCCTGAGGAACTTCCTTTAATACCTATAAGACAAATATGTTAGAAACAAATTCTCTCAGGTTTTGTTTACCTGGGAGGATCTTCATGTCATTTTTATTTTTAAGGTGTAGATTTATTTTGATGTAATATTCATGGTTGATAGGTTTTTTCTTTCTGTGCTTTGAATATGTCATCTTGTATGCTTTGTATCAGGCTGAGAAAGCTCTTTTCTAGTCTCAGTTTGCTGAAAGGCTTTTAAAGTTCCTTTATGTTTACCAATACACTCATTGCTAGGTTCTCTATTTCTTTTTGTAAAAGCGGATTTCTCCTTGGTTGGTTTCCATCAGTAAACCTCTAATTGTTCAGGTTACTAGAGTCAAAACCTTTAGCTTTTGCTCCTCAGAAAATGTCTTTAATTTCATGTCTAAGTGATGTATTTGTCAAATACAAGTTCTAAATTTATTTGTTTTTCCTTGGGCAGGTTAAGAACATTGTCCCTTTGGGGTTTTTTTTGTCTGCACTGCTCTCTCCTTCCTTTCTTTTTCCTTCCCTCCCTCCCTCCCTCCTTCCCTCCCTCCTTCCCTCCCTCCCTCTCTCCTTCCCTCCTTCCCTCCCTCCCTCCTTCCTTCCTTCCTTCCTTCCTTCCCTCCTTCCCTCCTTCCCTCCCTCCCTCCTTCCCTCCCTCCTTCCCTCCCTCCTTCCTTCCCTCTTGCAATCACTTTCTCTAATTGCCATTTCAAATGAGCTTCTGCGTTTTTCTGAGTCTCCATTCAAATTCCCTTCAGAGCAGAATCGATGAATCACGCTTGCTGGGAGCACAGCTTGGTTTTCTTTTGCTGGAGGAACTGTGCTTCACCTGTGGCTCCTTCCTGTGTTTTTCCAGGTGTTCACTCTATGGGTTGGGTCTCTAGGGCCTCTAACACAAGACTAAGTAGTTATGTCAGAGCCAGTGAGAGACGTTGAAATGCTCCTCCCCAGTCCCAAACAGAGCTCTGCTGTTTAGTTCGAACTCTGAGTGGGTAATTCTTGCTGGTTAATTCAAATAGTTGGTTTTTGGATTGAGATGGAGGATCCTACAAATTGTGATTGAATTTGGACCTTAAGGAAATATCATGGACCCACTAAGGTAACTTCCAAAAATCTAGAACAAGGGATTAAGGTGGCTGGAATTATTCTTGAAACAATCTTTTTTTTTTTTTTTAGTTCTAAAGTGATTCTAGCTTTTTCTGAAGTCCTCAAACACCCAGTCAGGGTAATCTGAAGGTCAACACAGCAAGCATTGTTTCTAGGCAACTACATTTAGTTACTGGCCTTAGGATACCCAACAGGGTAGTGAGAAACTTGACCCTGAGTCTTAGCACCTCAAGAAATTTGTAAATAGATCTATGAATTAGTACTTCTAGCTGGTTGCCAATATAATGGTCTTTGGAATAAGTAAAGAAGTAAGGAATATGGTTTTTAGATAGGAAGAATATATATATATATTTTATAGTGATACCTCTGGTGGCATCACCCAATCATGATCTCATTTCAGTGTAAGATTGTCTGTAAAACGCCACCCTGAGCCAGAACTAACCAATTATAAATTCAGTTGTAGCAATCCAAGTCCTAATCCTCAGTACTTGCCTCTGTTTACAAATTACTCTGCTCTCTAACTCCAGAAATAGCAATGAGCTTGAAAGGAACTTGGCCAAAGAGAGGGCACACACAGACCCACTTCTCTTGGCCATTTTTCTCCTCCATTTGGCTTGGGATATAAATCTGCTTCCAAAGCAAAGCGGATTTCTGCTGGGAGCAGGTCTCTGCTCCTGACCTAACTGACCTAAAAATAAAGAAATAAAGAAATAAAGAAGAAAAAAACAAAGATCCAATAGTGCCTTCCAGGACTAGAGGAATAGGAGAAGATTGCATGAGATATAAGTCCACTTCTATGGATCAGAATAAAACAGATACAAAATATGTATCGATCGGAGGCAAACCCTGTTATGAGCATACACACTAGCAATGGAAAGGAGAAATCAGAAAGGATCATCTCAGTTGAAGAGAATGAAAGCTAACTTAAAAGGATGGAAAAAAAGGCTACACTTGATTAGACGAAGTAGGGCACTGGATGTTTTGTGGTGGGGCAGAGTACAGGAGTGCCCTCCTTCTCTTTTACCAGTAGACTTCCCAACTTAGGGATGAAGGAGACACTAAAGTGATTGCTATCCCCAAAATGGTACCTGTTGCATGCAAACATTATCTATTCTAAATAAATGTAAAATTTTTATTTGTATTTTACTTGCACATTGTTTTTACAAATATTTATTCTTCTATTTGCAAAACATCTTTCTGTAGATACCCTAGGCCCTGAAGTGTGAGAAATCATGCATAAGAGTTAGAAGAAACATGTCCATGTCCACAAATGATAGCCATGAAAACATAAGAAAGATGCAAGAGAAATATTTTGAATCTGGACCTGCTGGAGATGCAGCCAGTCTTAGAGTTCTTGTTGCAATGATTATGTGGTCTACTTGATTGAAGATTGGAGCTGGGGAAAAACTTTTCAGGGAGAGAGATGAAGCCTTTAATTCCTGTCTTGGTGATATTGAATGGGTGAAAAGTCCCACCTGGCTCTAGAGGACTGAAAACAAGTCAGAAGAGTTACTTTTAACATTTGGTCCTTTTCTTTTCTCTTCTTTTCTTGTTTTAGAAATGCTACATGCTTGTCATTTTGCTAAGTTATACCTTGTATGTCAAAAGATAGTTTTTAATTGAGGCAGTGATACGGAAAAGTTTTAGATAACTTAATAGATTGAATATTAAGGTAGTTGTAGAAGCAAAATAAGTAATGTGTTCTTTTAAGATTTGCTTTTCCTGTAACTCCTTGTTTAAGGTGAGGATTATCTGACTCTAACCAGTAACTTCATTAGCCTAACAAAGTTACCATGCCAGGGTGAATTTACAATGTACATGGCCTATCTTGTGTCTGTGACTTGTAAATAGGAACTGGATTGTATTTACATATCAAAGACCACTAGGGATGAGATAATGGCTAAAAAGGATATAAAAAGGGAAATGCTGAACAAAGGGCCAGTGGATATTGGCCAGACTGGTTTCTGGCATTCCTGTCCATTCACGAGAAGAAATTTTATTATTTTATCTGAATTCTGTGTCTCTGTGTATTTCTTTCTGAGATTTCTGCAACAGCAGTAATAGAAATATCTACCAAAACATGTCTAATTCTGATATTTATATTCTCATAAGTACTGATGTTAAAATAAATTGGCAAAAATGATTATAATTGGTTTTGTTCTAAAAAGAGCAATTTTTAAGTCATTGGTAATCCTAGTAGGGAGTATTAATAATTTTAATGTATAGGTTTCAGATTTCTTCTGTAGTCATGCAGAAAGCACATTCTGAGTCCATCTTTTAATATTCAATTCCTACTCTCATATTAGAAGAACGTTTGCATCCCTGGCAGGGCTTCTCACTGGGGTCTACCTTATCTGAGTAGGAACTCCAAGGCTATTTGCTTATTTTTCTTTATGTTTTTCATCTTAGTCACTAAAGTCAAAGGCCAAATCCTTAGTTGGAATTCAAATACTATCATACAATGGCTCCAGTTGACTTTTCCTGGCTTATCTCCCACCATTCCTCTAAATATTCCTCATGGCCAAGTACAGCTCTCTACTCTGTGAATAATCCCTGATCTTCCACATGTTTCAGGGTATTTTCATCCTGGATCCTCATATGCACTTAAAATCAGTCTCCACTGCACATCCAGCTGGTTCGTCCTGTTCTGGCCAGCATACACCTGCTCAGGCCTATTCACCGCTTTCCAGCCTGGAAAAGCCTCAGTATAGCCTTGACCATCACAAGAACACCATATCTTTGGCAAGTTGAGGCATTTGAAATGCTTCCAGCATTTCCATTCTTTAAGCACTCAAACAGTGCTGAGGTTTTACAGCATGGGAAGAAGGCGAATTGTTCAGATTGCCTCTTTGAGCCTTCCACAATATTTTTTCACTCATTTCCCCAAACCCAAAATCACAAACTGAAAAATAGTAGTTCCGTCTGCTTCTTCAAGTTTCCTTGTTATTTTCATAGGACTGGCATAACTGATTTCCACAAACAATAGAAATTTACTCTCATAGCTGAAGCCAAAAGTTCAAAGTCAAAGTGTTAGCAGGGCTGTACCCTTTCCAGATACCCTCTCCAAATGTTCATTTGTTGCCTCTTCCAGTTTTTTGCGGCTCCAAACATTTCTTATTTTAGGGTTGCATCACTGCTGTTACTGTCTCCGGTCACATTGTCTCCTTTTTGTGATAAGTGTCTTTCCTCTATGTCTCTTAAAAGGTCACTTGTCACTGGACTTGGGGCCCACTCAGATAACTCAGGATGATTTTATCCAACAATCCTTAATTACAGGCTAATTTAAAAAGGTTTGCCAAGATCTTCTTTTCAAATAATATAATATTCACAGAGTCTGGTAATTTAGACATGGGTGTATCTTTGGGGGCCACTGTTTAGTTCATGATGGATTCTTTTCTGTTATGGCCTCAAAGTCATTAAACAGTGTCCTGGGGGAAAAGAAACTACTCAATGTAGTAACAATCTGCTCTGCTCTGCTCTATTTTTTCCTTTAACCTATACAGAGATCTTCACAATTCAAAAAGTCCCATTCCCTCTTCTGTTTACCTGAGTCTCTATACATATACATATGAATTGAAATAGATTCTGATTTTATATGAAGGAAAGGTAGAAGGCATATGAGTGAAAGAGGCAGGATGAAAACAGAAGGGAAGGTGAAGACAAACTTAATCAGAAAGTCAGCAAATATATGTAAAATCTATAGGACAAGTCCATAATAAAGTAAGAGTACACATGGCAGGATTAATGTCCAGAAGAGTAAAACTCATAGCAGAGTGAGACCTGAAACAGTCTAACCCATACAGGATTTGTTCAAAAGTAGAAGCTGGACTCCGGAATGCTGTGCATTCATTATAGAAATGAGTACAACCTCTTTAAATGCTGCATATTCATGGTATGCATTTCCAGATAAAAATTCCCAAAGTTTAACATAATGAGTATAGACAAGTCCAAAGAAATAAATTTTCCAAGTAGTGTACAGGTATTTACATGCATATGTATATGTTAATTTTTTTAAAATGTGGAACTATTTGAAGAGAACCTAAAGTAAGGTGTACCCTTGTCTTGAGTGTATATTTTTTATTATACCATATCTCAGTTAAATAAGCCCAGGTCATATCTTATCCATAATTTACAATCACCCATTTGTATCTAGGAGGATGAATTCTGACCAGTACTTAATTATAATACTTACGATCACTGCTCCAAATGACATAAATATAAACATACAAAACTAACTATAAAGGGTTATAAAAAGTATCCTTTTTTAGCATAGTAGTAAAATATTTTCTACTCACAGAAGATGGTAGCAGCAGTGGGTAAAGGTTTTGCCCCAGCTGTACCCATACCTCGGGAAGTCTTTCTAGGTTCTACCTCCAGAACAGGTGTGCTCCCTGAAGGTGCAGTGTGGGGGTGGCCTGGGAGCTTGTTAGAATTCCTATTCAGCCCCACCTCAGGCTTACTAAATGCCTTACACCTATGCGTATCACTCTAGTCATTCTTTTTTTTTTTTTTTTGGTACTAGGGATTGAACTCAAGGCTTTGCATATGCTAGC